>RXPK01003628.1:0-65144 GCA_004143645.1 Protaetia brevitarsis | reverse complement strand
TATAAATTATGAATAATTAAGTAGAGGAATGGAAAATTAATTTTCATGACCTAAAAACAAAAAATCAACTAAACCAACATGGATGGATAAATGAATAGATTATGTAATCATTCGATTATTGCCACCACTAATATACGAGTGTGCGATATTGTCTTTTTTTTGGAGCTACTTGATATACTTAATAGTACGGAAGCTGTCACTTTCGTATATGGTCGCTGAAAAATATTTCTCTATCAAAATAACGATATAAGGGCAAATATCAGTAGTTTATACGTGCCTTCTAAATGTAATTTATTGCTCAAATACGTCTAATATGTTCTTAAATTGTGTGATATTAAATTATTTAGTGCGTACCAGACAAATAGTAATATTGGTACATAGGATATTTCTGATAATATCAAATTATCCATTTTTTTTTATAATTGTTCGTTAAAATGTAAATATATGTTATTATTTCATTGTAATCTAAACTCTTAGTAAAACTAATAAAATTTAATTTCTACCATTTTTTTGTTTTAGTAATTACGATCAGGAGCCTGTTGCATAAAAGTACAATTACAATTTACAGGAGATATTTTTTTACAATTTGTAAAAATTTAGGTTACAGGCGTTGCAAAAATAAAAAGTACAAACTTGTAAGAAGAACACAATTTTGCAGGAGAATTCTTCTTATTTTACAAGCGTGAAAAGATTTGATAGGTGACAAATTATAATTTTACATATAATAGTAAAATTGTAATACATATTGAACGTACTTCGTTAGGTGTCATTTTTTTACAATATAACATTTAATCTAATTAAACAGTATGTGGAGTAGTTCTTGTGATGAAGATGATAATTTGCAACAACAGAGAGCGAAAAAATATTATTCGACGCAGAGCAAGAACATTTAGGCCCAGAATTAACAACACATTTCCAAGTAATATTCCATATGATAATTCGTTGCTGTTTCAGATTTCAATCTACCACCAATCACATTTAACAATTCCACAAGTTTTATCGTGGACATTCGAAAGCGTTCATTGACCTCAAAATTACTTGGAAATGTGTTCTGGGTCTAAATGTTCTTGCTCTGCGTCGAATATTTCTGGCTCTCTGTTGTTGCAAATTAGAATCAGAAGAACTGCGCCACATACTGTTTAATTGGATTAAATGTTATTTTGTGAAAACAATGACACACCCAAGGAAGTACGTGCAATATGTAAAATTGTTAATTTTATAGGAACTTACAAGTATGTACCTAGTTTTTATTTTTGCAACGCCTGTAACCAAATTTTTACAAATTGTAAAAAAAAATATCACCTGTAAATTGTAATTGAAGTTGTTATGCAACAGGCCCCAGATCGTATCAAACAAGTTGCAAATCACATGTTCAGAACTATATCCTAGGAGCTGGCATCTTACTCGGGTAACCGAATTCCGTGAATTGCATTTTTTTTACCCAGGAACAAGTGATTTACAGGACGTAAAATCATTATGTCACCACAACTGCGATTGCTACGGTATATACTATAAGTAACACCTTTATCGTCACACATAAGAGCATTCTTGCATATATCTATGTATTTATATGAAATGTATATAGTGCATTTTATTCACCATATTTTTTTTAATACTTAGTAACATAGTATTTCTAAGTGCTGTAAACGATTAAAATAAAAATACTTCATGAAGCAACATAAATACTATACTACCAACAGAATAGTAAAAAAAAATCCAAATTCCGTGTCAAAATTATTAAAAATACCTGATTAACAGCGCTCATGCTATTACGTCTGGGTTGTACCAGCGGGGTGTTGTGGTTTATAACGCTCAGAGACATCTATAACATGCAACATCACTCAGCACATGCAAATGAGTTTAAATATAAATAAAAAAAAAATCATTAAAAATTTGTTAAATTAAACAATATGGAGGAGAAAAAATATAAAAAAGTGACAAACAAAGCTTGTGCATTCAATGCAAAGATTCTCGCTGCGCATAAAAAAGTAAAGTGAAAGCATTTAAACAAACCCTCGGCTTCTTTGTATTTGCTCTTTTAATCCTGTTCACCACCGATTCCACGAATTTCAAGAAACCCTCGACCATCTGTTGATGATCGGTTGTTGTCATAGATCCATAGATGTCGCAATGTGAACCGTCGATTCTGCGTTTCGTTGCAGCGTTGTTAAGTGGTAGCAAATACACCTTAAATCTGAAGAAAAACAAAATTAATCCGTTCTTGTTGAGATTTTATACGAACCTCCAATATTTTAGAGCATCGAGAAGGAAGAAATCAGTATCGCCTCTGGTGCAAATGTAATGGTCTAAGTAATTCCAATTATAATGTTCCAATTTTTCGGTGGTAAAAGTAGCATAAGATTCTTCATATGTGGCGTGATGTGGCGTATGAAATCGTAGCGATATTGATAATTAAAACCTGGATAGGGATGTCTGGAAGAAATAATGTGGATATTTGGTTAGCATATTTTATCACTGTTGCAAAGTTTACCTGGGTCTATATCTAGTGACTGTAATGGCATTTCCAGACAAAGTAATCTTGTGAAATAATCTACCAATGGATAAGCTGTATGTTAATTCGCCGTCAGAAACGTTTTTTCTCAACACAGATGAGTTGTTGCATTCTTTTGTAGAAGGCATCACAATTAACTGAAAACCTTGAGCTAATCGTTGTGATATCAGCTCTTGAAATACTTCTATCGTGGTTAACGGTTTTTTTAAGTTTGTCTTTTGTTGTGATTCTGCGTTTACATCGTCCGGTAGTAAGTTATATAGGGATACTACGTAATCCGTTTGCAGTGCTCTTTTGTCCGGGAAATAATCCGTAGTGATGGGTAAGCAAGCGGGTATCGTCAAAGATTTCCAGTCCACGCCTACAGAAAAGATCGACTGTGTTAAACACATGGTTTATACGAATTGTATTGTTTGCATAAGCTGCTAATACTTCACGCATTTAGAATAAATTCAGCAGAAGTGCTTCAAGTATGAGCCAATGATGAATGTAAAAATATAACTGATAAAATGGATATTACTATTATTAACTCATACCTGTTCACCGCATCAATGTTAGTATAAGCTACATAATTTAAGATTGTGCCCTAATAAGCATGCATGGCTACCATTCCTCCCCTTTAGACATATGATTATGTCTAAGTTGTTATGTGACAAGAATATACATGTACAATGTATGCAATAATAAAAATTAATAACAGGAATAAAAACTACTATGGTGTATAATAATTTATGTTCACCTATGATAACTTCATTCACTGTACGATGAATCGCAGTCCAACGGAGGCCATGGAACAGAATACACATCAACATCATACACATATAACTACCTAACTGGGTCTGTTTCATTAAAAAAAATGACCATGTATTAAATTAAAATTAGATAAAAAAATAAATAAAAGAAGATAGTCTTAATTTAAATATTGTTTTTGACCTTTTTTATCAGGGTAGGACGAACTTCTGAAAAACTTTAGTAGTTAGTTTTTAGTGAAAATGAATAACATGTATGTTTATTTTAAATGATCACACCAAATAGCAATCCCTGTTAAAAATTCAATCAATTTTCCATTTTAATATTGCATTTTCAAATGAACATTCTCCTTTCGTCATATTAAACATTAATCTAATACATATAATTAAGATACTATTGTCATATTGCGTGTATAGTAAATGTGTAAAATTTCTTATTGCTTAGATACTTTACATTCTATCTAATAAAATATATATATATTTTTTTAAATGTTATCCATTGCAGGTAATTCACTCCCAGTTAAATATACAGTAAAACCTCTTTAAAACAGTCTCTATACATCCTTTCTAAGAAGGAGTGTTCGTAATAAGAGTAATAAATTTATTTTGTTAGTATTAGTTGCCTTTTATCTTAAACATTTGTGATTTGGCCAAACTTCCGTGGACGATAGCGTATATATATCAAACTATGCAGATAGTTTTCTGATATAAAAAGGGGTTTTCTCTAAATCTTCTCTACAAATGAATGCTGTAGTTGACCTTATGCGAGTCCGTATTAAAGAGGTTGCTGTATAAAATCGTGTAAATCCTGTCACTTCACTAGAGATAACTTATTTAATAAATTGTTTAGGTTTCTGTGCTTCATCAGTTTAAACAAATACATGAATGAGTGTTATTATTATAAGTAACAGCTTCTTGCGAGTGTTATTATTATCAAAAGTTCTAAGGAATTTATTAAAGGAAGAAAAAATGAAATTAAATAACAAAATTATGTGACGAAAGGGTGTTGATCATATGAAAGCTGTTATATAATATTGAATGACATAGTGAAGCAAATAATTTCTGATACTGATACAACATATATGAAAGATATTAGCTTAATATTGCCAACCTTAAGATGAAAATAATCCGAAACGAAAAAAAAACACATTGGTATAACAGTTATTAAGCACATTCTGAACATTTCAGTAAGATTATATCATTTTTTCTGGCTATTACCAGTCGTTATAGCCGGTGTCCATTCCTGTTCCCCAGTTGCACCCCACAAAAAGGTTTTTGAAATATTTTTTGGTGGTAGAGGAACTCTTCTCCGACTTGAAGGATGGTTTTGAGGTTTCTCTTTTCTGCAATCTAAATCAAAGACAAAATAAAAAGCTATAATAAGTTTTAATACTTACATTCTATTAACGCGTTTATTGATATATTTTTGGAACTATTTTGCTGCTTTGTATCAGATACAGTAGAAGTATTGTTCTCCGATGAAATATATTGCTGCTTTGTTGGAACTGCTTGATAGTGATGTTGTTGTATTAGCACGCCTGTGGGCCCTAGAAACCCACATTGACTAAATAAATTTAATTAATAGGGGAGGCTATAAAAACCTTTTGGAAAAATATGTGTCCAGCGGCGCCTATTTGAAGTTAATTTTATGGTGACATGTGATGGGTCAAATGGATTAATAAGAGCTCGAGATTCTAAGGGTGGCGATCCTTCTGATCCTATAACCATGCGCAATGGAGGCGAAAGATCTCTTTCCAATGAAGCTGTTTTTTTTTTTAATTTTCAGATAAAAAGTGTGATATATAATATAACACAACTTACTATCATTATGTGGTGATATCACAGGACTTACAGCTGCTGAGGGTATTATGATTGGTTGGGATCTTGGTGTATTATCATTTTTTTGCATATATTGAATGTCAGGGTCACTGAATTTTCGCCTTGGCTTATACAGTTCATGTGAATTAAGAAGTCCGCCTGAACCACGTTTATAACGAGCAGTTGTTTTATGCACCCTGTTGGGTATAAAAAATAATAATGCTAATAAGAAATATTGTCAGTCAAAGTACCCCACTTCATGCACCTGATGTACAGCAAGCATTTGGAAAACTTGTGCATCATATGCATCATAATCAAAAAACGAATTATGTAAATAATCTTGGTCAGCAACCAAACTAGTCTTCACTGACTGTATACATCGATCACTGGTATCTTCAATCAAAGAGGGTGGTAGCTTTATTCTTGGAACAAAATTGGAATAGGCAACCTTTTTATTGCTCGAATAAAATGATAAATTTATCCAATGAGGCATTGAATAGTCGTCAGGAACATTTAAGTGAGTATCTTTATTATGAAACTGAAATATAGATACTATAGTATTGAAATTTATTAATCAGGTCGAGTATATACCTTTAGTAAAGGAACAGCATGCAATGGTTGTTCACCAACACATACTAAATCACTTCCCACACCATTATCAATGATTCTTTGCTTTGTAATATTTGTTAATTCCCTATCAACTTCGAATACTCCAACTCCGGGTGTTATCACAACACCTAATTGACCTGTCCTGTCGAAACTTCTATCCAAATAATGCTTTTCAAAAACTAAAAATCAGCGGATTTATATAATTTCTAGCTTAAAAAAGTCACTCACCATTCAAAGACATATTCAGCACTTCTAGAAAATTCCCTTGTGCAGCTGTACTGTTGGTAGCTACTGGAATGGTTTCTCCATCCCTATGGTGATATTCCAACACAATTTTTAAATACTGTGAAAACAGTTTCCTCAATTGTACTAAAATGCCACTCCAATCTTCATATCTTTCGTTTTGAACAGCAACTCTAAAAAAAGACAAAATCAAAATCACACTGGAACATAATAAGACTACTTTTACCTATAAAAGTCTTCGTAATATCTGCCTTTGTAATCTTTCTGCAAACATTCTCTCATGTGCAAAGGAAACTCTTCTAAACTATTGGCTTGGTAGAAGGTTCTAGAAAATAGAACAATAGTAACTTCGTGATTGCTGCCATTTTTTTTCCATTTCATAAATAAGTCTGACAAGAATCCATTTACAGCCTTTTCAAAGTAAAGATCACCATATATATTAAAATCCCACATTTCAGAGGACATTTGTAAAAATAAGTAAACCATAGATGTTGAGGATCTAAACACCACTTTAGTATCGTCTGTTATAACACCACAAGCCACGCGATCGCCTTGTGACCACATTTCATACACCTGACATCTCACAGCCCCACCACAAAATTCAATCTTTTTATTCATATAAACACATGTGCTTACCTAAACATATGGAAAGCGATAGCATAAATAAAAAAATGAGATTAAAAATTAAACTCACAAGACTGTTTTTTAATCTCCACATTTCTGACCTGCCCATATACTGGTCTTTAAAAGTTATTTCGATTGAATCCAATGCTACATCAGCAGGATTAACGACACGCATGCTAATATTTTTATATGTCTGCAAACCAAATGCAGAAGCAATACTTTGTTCAACGCTAATGGTATCTGATGGAATTAAAAAAGTTTTTTTGCAATCGGTAATTATACATTTTAGACTAACCTTTTGAAGACAAATCATCCTTAAAGGTCTTGATTTGCAATAATAATCTTGGATTGTCATCTTCAGAAGGGTGAAATATTTCTACTATATCACCTTGTTTAGCTTCTTGAAAATCTTTTGGATTTATCAATAAGTCTTCCTCTAAAATTTTATTTTCAGAAATAAATATATTATGGGAAATAATTGATAAACTTACCACTAAATGCTCTCTGATGCACTTTAAGACAAAACAGTTTCATGTTTGAATTTTTATTCACATATTTGTTGTAAACATAAATGCAAGTTAATACGAATACACTACTGTACAGTGTACATTACACAAATAACATACATCGTACAACTTTAAATCACCCCTATATGAGATATATGAGCAGAGCAGAAACTATTGGCATGGAAGTACAAGTTTATTTTATGTTTATCTCGTAATGTTTATGGTTTATGATGCTTATCATATGTTTATGACGATCTTCTACATAATTGACGTGTTTCCCCAGTATTGCCGTACGTTTCAAATTTGAACAGATTCGTCATCAAAATTTATAATTAAATTAAAAAAAAAAATAACCTGTTAAAAATTATATATTTATGAGTAAATAAAAATCAATCAAATATAAATAATAATATAATGCAATACATTATATTAGTAAAGTTGAAGTTATTGAAAATATTTGTGGGAAATTTAAATTTGATTATTTGGGGTGCCCAAAATAAAAAGAAAAAATAGTAAACAACAATAAAGCGATTCTATAGTTAAGTGTTTACATTTTCGTCTTTAATTACAAGAAATGTCATTGCTGTTAGGTTGTTTTCTTTAGACTTTGGACTTCATCATTTTTTATGACGACTTCAAATGGGCGTAACAGTTCCCTAATAGCCAAATTTAAATTTCCCGCCACTATTTTAAGTGAATTCAATGTAAAGGCATTAAAATAACTATTAACGTAGTACAAATTGATGGGAAATTTTATGTGTCAACGTTGAAGTTACTGAGAATAATGGTGGGAAATTTAAATTTGGCTATTAGGGTTGTGACGTTAAACTAAAATTTTTAAAAATATCATTTTCTAACTTTTTTCCTTTAAAAATACTAATCTCACAAACAAAAAGCTGTAAATTCGTAGTATTTCTTTCGAATAATAATAAAAAAAATGGTTTCCAATCCCATTGCGTGGAATCGCCATCTTCTATGAATTTATTCTAACCGTTTTTACTAGAGTCCTATAAGAAGCCAAACTCGGCGTCAGCTGGCGTTACCGTAGGGTATATTAGATATCCGTTAATTAACGAAGCATAATAATGTAATTTCCCTTTTATATAAAAAAGAATGTATTGATTAATTAATAGTGTTAATACAAATTATACGAATACTTTTTATTTACTATCCTCACTACTTTTCGAAGAACTAGAAAGATCTTGTGATGAATCAGAGCTGTCTTCATCAACCTTTCGCCGCGAATTACTTCTTTTTCTTGTCCTCCGTCTATTATGTGGCGAATAAGGTTTATCAAATGTAACTTTCTTGGGGTCTGTTTGGTTGGCCTTAGCTAAGTCTGATTGCTGTTTACATTTGCAAATTCTGACGGCGTCAGTTTGAACTTCTATTGTTTCTTGTGGTGGACTAAACTGTGTTTCCTTGTCTTCATGGGTGCTGTAAGGCATTAACGGAGTAATACTTAATTGCCTCCTCTAAAGAAAAAGAAATAATAATTTTAAACGTTTGCTAATAAAACTGGATGAACGTTTGAACCTGAGCGCTTTCTGGAAAAAATTGCTCTGGCTTATCTTTCTGATCAACATTAATAGGATTGTATGGTTGTAGCTGATTTAGAAGACTATTTTTTACAGATACCTAAAATTAATTGAATATATTATTTTCTACAACTGATTCTCGGTGCATATACAGACTGCTTCTTTACACAATTTTTTAAAGCTAACATTACTATAAACTAAGTTCAACTGTAAGTAGCACTTTATTCAGACGCCAAAATTAAAAGACAATGGCCGCGTTCAAAGTACGAACATCATACGATACATATCAATAGCGGTTTCCGCTACACAAAATGGCGACCGGTCCATTGTATGTCATTGTTGTAGCGCAAATGTAGCGGTAGGTACGTTTTTGAGACGAATTGTCAACAGTTCCCAAACCGTTTGGGAGCAGCTATGTAGCAGTTAAGTACTCTGAACGCGGCCAATGATACTCGAAACCTGGCAAATAGTTTGCTACTAAAAATAAAATCTTGTAAGTTTATACGATCTGTAGTTTTAAGGTACAAAACGTATGAACAAAAATTAACGTACTCAGTAAAATGGTTCAACACTCTCAGGGAACATACCAGCAATTGTATCATTACTAAAAAACACTGGAGGGTACATAAAAGATTTTAGTTCAGAAAGAAAACTCAGGTTTAATGATATGCGAAAAGAAGCTAAAAAAATTGCCAAAACCCTTGATTGCGATCTTTTCCTTCCATCAATGAATCCTGTGAGGCCACGAAAGAATAAATAAATATTTAGTTACGAAAGTAAAAATGAAAATCCGACAAATCCTGAAGAAATATTTAAAATCAATTTTTATTTTGTTATTCTCGACACCATCTTGGCTGCATTAAATGAAAGATTTGAAAAATTAAAAAATAATCGTGAAATATTTGATTTTTTGAATGATTTAACAGACTTTTTAAATTTATTAGATAAATCAAATAGATTAGCAAAATGTATGAAGTTGGAAAAGACTCCTTGGTAAAATTTAAATTTCCCACAATTATTTTTAGTAACTTCAACAGAAAGACATCAAAATAACTATAATCTAATATAAAACCATTGGTAATTTCGTGTTTCAATGTTGAAGTTGCTAAGAATAATTGTGGGAAATTTAAATTTTGCCAAGTGGGGATATGCGACATAAAAATAAATAAATCTGATGTATCAGGAGAAGAATTATCCAATGAGATAAATAATATTCAATTATTTTTTGAGCGGTTCTATGAAAGCGTCGGCAATTTTGAATTATTTGCTCTCTAACAATTTTATATATATTTGTTTCTAAATTTAGTTATATAATATATATGAATATATAACCTATAATTGTCACAATACTTCATGTTAGTGCTTTACTGAATATAAAAGTAACCGATTGGATGCTTTCATAAACTTATAAGACCCTAACTCCAAAACTAAATTATTTCTAGATATATTAGATACAGTGGCGTAGCTATAGGGAGGGCCTAAGGGGCCACAGTATCCAGGGTGCGACAAATTCCTACATAGCCAAATTTGGCTATTAGGATTGATGTTAGAAATTTTAGAATTAAATGTTTTCCATTGAATTTCGGCAAACAGGCAGGGGCGCTAAATATTTTATTCATGTCCCGGGACGTTGAAAATTTTAACTACGCTACTGACGTATATTGCAGTCCACACTTACAAATGTCGGCGGTTTTGGTTACATTCTCAGTATTCGTTTGACTATCTCGATGAAATTGTAATTTAAATGGGTTTTCTTTAAATTGTTCATGCAACAGTAGCGATTCCAATGCATGCTTCTGCAATTGATTCAAAGCGATCTGTTGTTGCAAATTCAGTGACTGTTGACTAAATCCTGTTGTATTTGGGGGATTATTGCCTAAAATAATGTGAGATAGAAGTACAAATAAGACTAAGTATCGTGTTGCAAATACAATACGCATGATGATATCCATTTTGTCCAGCTGGATGGAAGGTGTAAGTTATACCTTGTGAAAATGGGTGAGTTTGAGTTAAAAATTGTGGGTGATTTCCACTACTTAATTCATTATTGTGGCAACCATACCCATTGTTATGAAAGCCGTTTCCATTTCTTAATTGTGGTTGATGAATAAGTGATGGGAATTGAGGCGATTGTCCTGTGATGGTTGTGGTTGTCGTATCGAACATTTTTCTATGTTGGCCATGATTAATTAATAAGTTATTACTTCCAAATTGTGCAGGTACTTTAAAGAGTAGATTAACATCAACTTTTCCAAGCAAAAAGCTATAAGGTACAGCTTAACAAAAATCTCGTGACAGTGGTGACTCATTCTGCGCACATTATACTGGAGTGGGCGGAGCGTATACGATGGCTGGTTTATGATGAGTATGACGACACGTAAGCGTAATTGCTTTAGCTCCGCCCTTTTTACCACTGCGCAACTCTCACGAGCGATTTGTCGACTGTATTTAAGAATGGATAGACAGTGATCTGAGAGATACTTATTAGTTACTAATATTCATTGTCAAAGCCAGTTTGTTCTTTTGTTTTCTGAAAACCCAACTAGTTCTGGAATAATAATGCATCCTGAATATATAAATAATCAAACAAAAATTAGCCCTCACATTATGAATCTAATAATTTGCTTACTTATGTATTGTATTCAGGGTGAAAAGTTTGAAGTCTGTTGTATAACACTTTTCTTTTATCTACTTGCATTCAGAATAAAACAAAATAATTAGCTAGGATTTTCAAAAGTAAATCTTATAAGCATTTTACGGAAAATTTAACATTACAGGTAAAGGAAAAAATTAAAATTTCTTGAGGTTGATATTTATAAATACTTATAAATGATTTCTACACTTAATTCAATTTCAAAGTATTCAAATACGTACGATTATTTCTACAGAATTACATAATATACATACGGCACCTGTTTTGTAATTATTTTGGTCGTAAACGTTAAGTGTCTCGGAGAAAAAAGGTCTGTTCATATCTCGTTTTATGAAGAACAAAAATTTTGTGACGTTTTATGACAACGAACGGACAACCGCGGACAACTAGCAAATTAACTACGCGGAATCACCACCATTTCTGAGTTTTTTAATTCTAGCCAATAAGAAAGCCTAAGCTCGGGCTCTGGTCAAAACACAGTCATTTGACAGTTTTCCAGGTTTTTATAACCTACGAACATTTCTATATCGTATGCCCAGTTTTCTTAAGAAGAATTCGCGTTTATTGTTGTGTCGCCAGTAAAATCATTACTCTGGTAAGCAGAAAATGCTTTTATTATCTAGGAAATAATATTTGTAAATGTTATTATAAACATAAAACCTAACAAATACTAGATGCCCAAATAGAAAAAGGCTAGCTGATGTCAACATGTGCATGGTTATTATAGCTAATCATATAGCTAATATACCAGACACTAAAATTTATTAAAAATCGTCATTCCTTTGGAATAGAGTTGACTAGAGGAATGACTTATTTTCCAGATACATATGTACGCTGCTATTGCTCAAGCAGAGATACAAGAAAATGGTGGAAGTCAAAGAGTGATGTTTCTCTGGGTTTTGAACAAGGATAGTGTATATGTGTTTTGGTTATTTTTGTTTTCTTTTTTAATAATAAACTAAATTTTATAAAAAAAATCGACAAATGTTTAGCAAAAAAGCTATTTACGTCATTCCTCTGGTACAAGTTTTTGCATTTTGCAGTTTGATCTGTGGTTTGATCCTCTACAGTTTTGGTATTACCAGCCTTAAAAATGATTATTTTTGAAGAATGCCCAGTTTAGTGTGTGGGATGATGGTTTCTTGCATTTCACAATTTCGCAGGTTGGGTGATTGTTAAGACGTAAGAATATTATGTCTAAACATCAGTCAGTATATTCTAAACATGGTTGAAATTATCAAATTATTTGATTTTAATCGAAGTGACTTTCAGAAAAGAAAATATAATTACGTGTACTACACAAACAGGAACACAATTTCAATTTATTTTTAAGTAAGTGTCATAGTAGATGAAAAACGAGCTGCGCTTTCGTTCGTGCCAGTGATTATAATCAGAATTCGCTAACTACCAAAATGAGCGAAGGAAAATTCAAAAATACGTAAATTCTATTGGGTAGTAAGTATTCGTGATTCTGAATCATTGCACGAACGAATGCAGTTGCGGCCAAACATAAGGCTAAAATCATATTTCTATTCCTAACATCATATATGCTGTATGTATGTGACTCATAGCACTTTGTGAGGAACGACACTACCTTTTTCCTCACAAAGTAGAGAAACCTAGAAATATATATATTTCTAGGTTTTTCAAAAAATCAAGTTTTGATTTTTTGAAATTATTCTCAAATTTTGTAAAAAACATTTCTAAAGTACGTGGACATTTATATGTATATTAATAAAGCGTTTTTTCTTTAATCTAAAAAAAAAGCTGAATGCATATAGTTTTTATTTATATTATAAAAACAGAAATATCAATTTTCTAATTTGATCTACGCTTTGCAATTGAAATACGATAGAATTAAAAAATACCAATACTTCATATTTATTTAAATACTAAACCAGTATTTTTCGTTTTGTTATCGATCCACTCATCAAATATTTTGGAAATTTCAGGGGTCATTAAATTTTTCCAACCGTCGATTTTTCCGTTTCCAATAAACGGTAATCCGCCGTTGTTTCTTCCATTTCTCTTGCAGTTAGCGGTAAACATATTCATGTTCATTCCTGGATTATCTTTCATGTTATTCAATGCTAGAAAATGTTCAATTTCATCCACTTGTTCATCAGTTAAGGATTTCTCTAAAAAATTAGATATAAGTTTGATCGTGGCTTTAGTATTTGAACGCAAATCTTCATATTTTAAGAAAAGAATATTTGGTTCTTCTCTCCTTTTCCAAAATTGGAGATAATGGTCCAGTAGACAACCTAGGGGCATTTTTCCCTGGCAAAAGAATTCCGCTGTTTCCTCAAAAGTTGCGTTCAATCCGTGAAACATTTGCATGTGTGGATAGTAGGAGAGGCAGACATCTTTAGGATTGCGTGCTGTATAAATAATCTAGAAACATGTTGAATAGAAATGTTTTATTTTTCTAATGGCAATTTTTTAGTTACTTTCGGTTTTACTGTATGCAGTTGTTTCGGTAACAAGTCGTATGGTATGTGGGATTTAATGAACCTTGGTGATGGTAATTTTTTTATATAGTCCACAGAATTACTCCCAATTAGTTGACAAAATTTCTTATTGTCAGAAAAGTAAATTGACATTCTAAAAATGTATATTATGACTAATTTATATTAAGTCTCATCTATTGAAGAATATGCTTACTCTATCATTGGAGCTCGCAGCTGTTGAATTGTTGATGTTGCCTTTGTGAAATTTAAATCATTTGCTATTAACCATATTATTTCCTGACACCACGTTGAACCTTGTGCAGTATGGTGTTTAGTAAAATTAGTTGAAGCGGGAACGAGTTAATAATACTAACTGATTATTAAATAATAAGAAAAAACGTACCGGTACGGGAATAACTGATCAACCAGGTATCATCAGGACGAACTTCGAAATCCAGAATTTCTTGGGCTATGCGGGAATATTCAAGTGGCATTATAAATTTTCCGGGATTGAATTCGTACAAACAATCTTTCGCACCAAACCATTTATCTAGTTTTTCACTATAACATTTTTCTAAAGGTGCGTACATGAAGGACATCGTGCAAGTATTAAACGTAAACTGGTGGTATTGCAGTGAAAGTGCATTACTTTATTTTGAAAATACACTTAAATAATTTATATATATGCATCTCAGTAGAAAGCGCTTTTTGCGACTCTTTGATTATGTAATAATTTATCAGTACGTCCTATTTAGTATGAATATTTTCAGTGATTATGCTGATTATATTGTATGTGGAACTTTATAATAGCCATAAGTATTTTTCAAAATTGTACCTTGTTTGGAGTATGCTTGTTATTGGTCTTTTCTCCTATTTATTTTATATTAAAAAACTAAAAAATAAGTCACTTTATTATAGTGACTATATAGGTATGTATAATTATATATATACAGTGAAGATTACAACTAATTTAACAATATTTTTCAAAAGTTTTCCCTTCCCAAACAAATTATTATACTTATTGCAAAATGGAATATAAAGATTGATTTTTATAGTAGGTATATTAAAAAAAAAATCATAAGACACGCAAAAAGCGATGATGGATAATCCATGATTTCAAATTCACTAATTTAATTAGATTAATAATCGAATTTATACGATTCCTTCTAATATATCGTTCAATATAATGGAATGCTTATTGATAATCGAGTTCTGGAATAATCGTCAATAATCCAACAATTCGCTTTCTGTTATTCGTCGATTATGCCCAACACCCATTACAATATTTTAAAGCGAGAAAGTAGATTTTTAAAACGAGTGCCGTAGCTACGAGTTTTTTTTTATGAATGAGTTCTTTAAATCTTATGAAACGTGATTTTTATGCTACTTTGTGTAATTAACATTTTTAATGGTTTTTGTAAATAAAATAAAAGAAAATAAATTTGATAATATAGGGAATAATTTAGTAGGTGGTTATATATAAAAACGCTCGCTTCGCTGGTGCTCTAATAGCATGTTACGAACAATTTAACTCGGCTCGTCATTCCTTCGAATTAAGGCCGCTTTACAGTTCGCAATTTTGTGTATTGCGTGCAATAAAATTGCATGGAATACAAATAGCGCATGCGCATTCAATGGATTTCGATCAGCTGTGTGCAATCTTATTGGTATTGCATGGTCTATTCCGCGCAATACCAATAAGATACCAATAAAAAATTGCGAACTGTAAAACGGCCTTTACAATTCAGAATGTATGAGCATGCGTGTTAGAAGCCCGATGTTCTGTTTGTTTTGCGACAGGAAATTATCAGGAAATAAAGCGCAAGGTGATTGCTTCTTTTGTTTCGAACAATATAATGCCTCATGATCATGACGCAAGCAGCTTTTCGCGTTGAAAATTAGTGCGCAGGTAGATTTTTACTGAAGACTCTTGGCTTAGAAAATAGTCGTGATTATAATGAATATTACATTATAACTTCATCATTCTTGTGTCATAGCGATAAACTTTACGCGTAACATATGCATGAAGAAAATCTCTCATCTCTCAATTGTACATGAAATTGAGAGGTGAGTTAGGAAAGTTTGGAAATTTATAATAACAAACACCTTTTAATGAATTCAGATTCAGGACTATTAAATCCTAATCTGCATAGTTTACTATAAAAAGATAGATTAGGCGGAAGTTTGGATTAGTGATTAGTAAGTGCATGTTAATTTTAGGTATAATAAATAAGGATAGCTGTAGAGCAATTATTTAATTAGTTCAGCGTTTTACTGCTGGTGATGATAACCTTGCTATTGAAACGTGCGTCCAGTGCAGTGGAATCTATGGTGAGGTGCCACAGTTGTGAGTATTTTTGTCATCATTGCGTTACGTAAACAATTTTTGCGTTGTGTTGTAAATATCTGCGCCTCAACGTAAAGGAATATAAACAACAAAGCAGTGGCGGCTCGTGCTAACCTCACGGTGGCAGAAATGACAATAGGCCTGTTCGAACATGCAGTTCGCGAACGGTTCGTGATCACGTGAACCAATCAGAGAACAGATTGGAGTTCTCGCGAACTAACTACTGTGTTGTCTGATTGGTTCACATGATTGTAAACCGTTCGCGAATTGCATGTTCGAACAAACCTATTATAATCGAAGTTGTATTACGAGAAATCCGATCACTGTCACATCATCTATACCTGCAACGTATGCACCAGCCATCGCTGGAACTACGCTATAACAAAAAGCTATTTCTTTTCTAGTTTTTTTTCCCAAAACAAATTATGTTTGGTAGCCAATAAAATTTTGTGTTCCGGATATTTTCTTTATAAAAATCCTAGAATACAATTATTCAAGGTTGAAAGACATAGGATTTTTATTACTTACCTGTTTTACTGGTATAATCGCAAATTAAACATGGTGCAGAAAATTTTGCATTATTTGTATCAGATCTCTATATAGAATCAGTAGAATAGAAAGTATACATTATGTAAAAGCATGTATCATAAAGGAAGACAAATGGATATAAAAAAGCTTTTCACAGCGGCATAACAGCGGCCGTGACTAGTTCCATGTAGTAGATACGAAAGCGAAAACATTTCATTTAAAAACTTGTAAAATAATTCTATTTTCTACAGTATCTACGGAGCGTTCAGGGAAGGACGTTGTCACTTTGGTCGCATAAACTAAGCAAAAACTACGTTGCCACATAAAATTTCAGTTGTCAAACGACGAGATCAACAAAAATAGTTTGGGATATTGGAAACGAATATGTGGAAATCACATAATAAAGTCGATGTAGTTAGTCAAAAGGACGATTGTTTTCAAGAACTCATTGAGGAATGTAAACATTTACCGCCTGGTTCTAAATTATCATATGGTTTACGAAATCGTTTGGAAAAATTTTCGCTGGCATCGAGAAGAGAGATCGTTAATCGAGTGAAAATCGGTTGTGCGCCGTTATTTATCGCCTGCCGAAAAGGACAATTAGAAATTGTGGAATATTTAGTGAGTGTTTGTCATGCTGATCTAGAACAAAGAGGATGCTATGAAGTACCAGATGATAGGTAGACATTGATTTAGAAATGGGAAAGTTAGTACTAAATATAGCTATCTTTAAAGGTCTGTTCATTCAGTTACACCATTATGGTGTGCTGCAGTTTCAGGAAAATTACCAGTAATAAGGTATCTTGTCGAACATGGAGCAAATATTAATGCTGTGTCTGATACAGGATCGACTCCAGTACGCTCAGCATGTTTTATGACTCATTTAGATATTGTAGAGTATTTGGTAGATCATGGGGCTGACATAAACCGTCCAAATTTCAATGGTGGAACATGTTTGATTAATTCAGTGCAAAGCTCTCAGCTTTGCAAATTTCTTTTGAAACATGGTGCTGACGTTAATGCAAGAGATATTCAAAATAAAACGGCTTTACATTATGCCATACAAGAACACAGGTTAGGCCAGTTTCATTTATCTTAGGATATTTTGATGTTAATGAAGTGAAAGTATATATGATATCAGTCTTCTTTATTGGATTTAATTACTGTAGGCTGGAGACAACACAGCTACTATTAGAAAATGGCGCAAATTATAATGCGAAATCGAAATATGGTGATGATGCATTGCAGACTGCTTGTTTAAAAGGAGCTGTATCAATATTTGAGTATTTGATTAAAAATATAAATTACTCTAGTGAACGTTTAGCAAATGCCCATGAGTTGTTGGGTTCTACATTTTTAGATGAACATAATGATTTATATACTGCATTAAAACATTGGAAAATTGCACAAACTATTAGAGAAACTCCAAATGGTGATTTAATACAATTTTTGTATATGTAGATTGTATTTTTGAAATTTTTTACAGGTATTTTACCTAAAAAACCAGTCATGCCTCCACGAGAAGCCTTCCAGTTTCAAAGAGAGTTTTCTACAATGAGCGAATTGGAAAATACTATGGCCGACTTGGATTTAATAAGAATACAAAGTTTATTAATTACAGAACGTATTTTAGGACCATATCATAAAGACACAGTTTTTCGGTAATTCTTTTAAATGTAGAAAATTTTTTTTGGGTGTTAATGTAATTTTTTACGCAGGTTAATGTTCCGAGGAGCTTCATATGCAGATATGATGCGTTACCAAAGATGTATAGATCTGTGGCGAAGAGCATTAGAAACAAGAGTGGAGAAAGATTCTATATTACATTCAGATACTTGTTTTACTGCACAAGCTTTAGTTAGATTTATGGTTGATTACAATGAGAAGCACATAGCATATGATGATAAGGAAAATACTTTCATTCAGAGATTTGAAGACTCGGTAGCAACATTTCGAATACTGACAACTGATATTGCAGGTAAGATAAAGGTATAGCTGTGGCAAAGATATTTAGAGATGACAGGTTATTGAGTTAGGATTATTAGGTTATAAGGGATAACCATGGTACATGTTTCTTGTCGTCATTTCTGAATATTTTTACGACTCTTAAATTTATAGAGTGGAAAGAATATGCTTTAAGTACCCACCACAATTCTAGTAATAAAAGCAGCCGCTTTGAAGGTTGTTGGTAGTAAGAAATTCAATTTGAGATAGAGCAGAAGATAGAACTGTATATACGTACTTATATTCAACTTACAAAAATACCGGAACATTATTGTACTTTATTTACATACTCTTTCTCACAAAATAACTTTTTTTTTGAAAGCTGTTTTGAAATATTGTTAAAATTGCGAAAAGAAGTCCGATGAATTTTGTTAAAAAAGTTTTCCCATTCCTAAGAGACACCCATCAAAAAGAAAAATATTAAAATTTATCAATATGGGCGCTTTGTCTATTTTATGTTTTAATATAACTACGCCATTGGTGACTTATATAGAGAAGCAAATGTGTTTGATGTCTTCACGTTATGGCAGCCATATATTAAGTGTTAAAAAGTCTGCAAAAATGCTAAAGTAAGTTTTATAAGGCTGTTGTTGTTATACGTTTTATACAAATCAGATAGATCATTTTACACAAACAATTTATATTAGATCCTGTATTTGACGTTATGATTATAGAATATTTTTCCAACAAATCTAGATTTTAGGGATGATATCTTTCTAAAAACAACACCGACTATAAACGTAATTCCAGTCAAACACAATGTCACAATTGAGAACTTGACACATTAACTGACAGCGGAGATGGAGATTGTGCAATCGTCAAACCGCTAATTATTTTTTTATTGGCCCAAAACAGAATCTTTAATTCTTTATTGGGCGGAACAGTTGTGACGTTGTCTACCATTTTTCAAAAAATATACATTTTCAAATTTCTTTTCCTTTAAAAATACTAATCTCATAAACAAAAAACTTATAAATTCGTAGTAATTTGAAACTTTTCTTTCGAATAAAAAAATTGGTTCCCGGCCCTATTCACTTATTGACCTTGGCTAGACGAACTCAGAAAAGATGGCGGCACATTCAAAATTTGCTAGCTTTCAGTAAACATGTTACTTATCACAGTCATTACTGGTTGGAATGTGCTTTCATATGTTATAAAAAAATCGAATCAGATGGTGCTAAGAACTATTTTGACAAGAACCGAGTTTGGCTTCCAATTGGCTAGAACGAACTCAGAAAAGCTGGTGCTTCCGCGCAGTTAAAATTTGCCAGCTCTCCGTTCCTGTTTACATGTTCTTTGACGTTGTTTCGGGCACGTGGTCAACAGTGGGGATATATGCGGTAGTTAAACTATACACAGTTCTCATCACAGGCGCGTGTTTTACAAAAACAGCATATGTCCAAATACATAATCTTTTCAGAAATCACAAACACTAATTGACAGAAATATATAAACTTCTTAGTATTTACGTGTAACACACCTGACCGAAAAAGTATAGAAGAAACAAAGGACTAAAATTTTATGCGCATTTTCTTATGAGCTAGCACATTTGATTTCGGAATTCCTTCACTTATGCCATTTAACACGTCACAATTCCAAGTAAAAAACAAAAATGTTGATATACTTTTTTTTATTTTATAGCAAGTTAAAATTAATTAAAATCTATCGTGTTAGAGCACCTAACAAAATTAAATTTTCAAAATTCTTTACCAGTTTTTTTATATCTTTATCATAACTATGCTTCATTACGAATGAATGGAAACAATTTACTATTTCGGAAAAAAAAAAACAAATTGCCTCTTAATATAACTTAACATAAAAGCCATGCCGTGAACGCAACTGCTTCCTCTTGTTTTTCATCAAATGCATTCATATATTTTACTGCTAAAAATTTATGGTATATAGGTGTATCTGTATTTATAAAGTTTTTGTTACTTGTTTTATTATTAAATTTATTAATTTAAGATCTTTATTCAATTTAGAAACCTTGTAAATTTCAGTTAATGTTATCCTATTTCGCTTAAAATGTAGTAAGGATTCCACGAATATCTATTATATTTGTCAATCAACTTTCAAAATGACTGCCAGCAATTTATTCCTCGAAAGCAGTTGAAGGATGTTCTCCCCACTCTTTCCATGTTCTGATATGAAAATTGTTGTACAATATATTGATTAAAAACTATAGTTGCGAGGGAGTTATTAATGGTAAAACCACAATACAAACGTCAATTAGAGAACTTCGACAAGATTTTGAAATGTATTACACATCTTATTTACCTGATGCTACAGACATCTAAGACAAAAAATCAAAGGGGATTGGTGGTAGAATTAGTTGCAAATCTTATAAGGATCAACCCAAGAAGTGCAACTACTGATGATACATTATTACATATGTGTGTTTCAAAATTAAATACTATACGTTCTGGGTATTTCATGGATGAAGAACCGATTGTATGTATTTCACCATGTAGGCTGTTTAAATGCTTTATTTCATTATTTTTCAGGTAATATTCCCTGAGAGGCAAGTTATAGAGTTTCTATTAAGTTTAGGAGCAAAAGTAAATGCCCGAAACGAATCTAAATGTACTCCATTACACATTGCTACTGTACCTTACAATTGTAATAATTGGGTATGTATAGTGACATCAAGTACCATTATTGAGTAATTACTATTAACGATTACTTTGAATACGCTATTGCAGTTGGTGCCTCTTTTACTCGAGTATGGAGCCCATATTGATCAACCCAATGCTTTAGGAGAATGTCCAGCAGATAAAGTTAATGAAAATCCATTTAATTTAGATATTCGACTGGTGAATTACGTTTCTTTAAAATGTCTTTGTGCTAAGATAGTAACGAAACATAAAATACCTTATTTCTACCAGTTGCCTAGAACATTGGAGGATTTTATACATCTACATGAGCCGTAGGAGCTGAAAAGGAAAGATCTGTAATTATGTTGGATATGAATATTATGTTTTACCACATTGCTGAGAATAAATTGACGATATAATTTCTTTGTGATATTAAATTACAATAAATAGGATTATGTATATTACGATGAAAGAAAGGGGACTAAAAATAATGCATTTATCAGTGTTTGCTTACTGTACGGTCAATTTGTGTGCCGTTCAGTTCGGCAACCAGTTACACACCATACGAAACCCCAGCACCACAAAAGAAAAACGGTTGAGTTTGACAAGTTCGACGTATGTACGTGCATTTCATAAGAAAACAACAGTGTGATTTTCAGTGAACTTGTGCGAATAATATTAAAAATCTATACGAATTGTTAGGCAATTAAGAAGTGCAACACATCATTACACTTATGTTCTTACATAACTTTAAATATTGAATAAATATATACAACACCTACCATTACATCCTATTTTTTTTTTGTAAAGCAACAAAAACACCTAATTAGGAAACAAAAATAAATATTAAAATGAATTTAAATTAATGGCAAATACTTTTAGTAGCTCACTATTTTTTTTTTCATTTTATTGCTTTGATTTTTTTAGAGACTTCTCTCCCTCATTAATAGAAATAAGCTGACTGAACTACATTTACTCAGTAAATAGAAAAGTTTATCTCATTAATTAGTTTAGCCACATATATTACATATTTTGTGTTTTTCTTTATCATTATGTTTTCTTGGTATCTGGGATCAAATGATTATAAGTAAGATTGTTTGAAATCTTGGATAATTGGAAATCGACAAATTTTACCATCGATTGAAAATTATGTAAACAGAGATGCAGGTAGAGCTAAACACAAGGAACTGCGATAATGAACGGTAACCTGATTGGCTTACCGCGATGAGACGAGAGAGTGGAGCGACCGCACTTAAAGGTTAATTTGGGGTTTTTGGTTGTAGTTTGATAGATATGGATGTTAACGGACGGGCACATTCACCTTTTCAAGGAGAGGTATTGCATGTTTTTGCTACAAACTTTCTGATATTTCAAAAACTCGGCATATTAATATAGTATGCAGTAGGTGCTTTTTATTCACCCGTAAAAGTACTATCTGCAATTTAAGCGTTCCTTTCATTGTTAAAATTGCAGGTAGATTACACCGGGAGTACCGAACTACTTTTACGAGTGAATGGAAAGCATGTATTGATAAGATATAAAGTACGTGACTCGAGAAAATAATGATGCAGAATTCATTTTATCGACCTAAAATACTAACATATTTGGTATACGAATAGCCACATTCAAACTAAAACACTTCTACAGAGATTGCTAAGCAAACATCTAATATTTTATTAATCGGGTCTTATATTAATTAGGGTTTAATGGAGGTAGATTTTTCAGTAGATTTATGGCAAATTTCAATGGTTCATAGTTGAAATCACTAGACCTGGCAACATTGCTGCTGATTTTCAGCCAAACGCTGGTATACTACTGTAGGCTTATTCCTAGTACCTTAATGGCGCTCTGTTTCGCTATCTTTCCCCACTATCATTCCTCTTTAAAAATATATCGTAGCACCTTGTGTTTGGCTGTATATGGATAAGTCTTTAAATGGGAATAAACGGCGGTGTAAGAATACCAGGTGCACTCTTTTTCTGTCTAAAGTTTGGGTACTTTGTACACAAACGGTATTCGTACTTTTAAAATGCAACGGTTGAAAACGAAACGCAACAGTAGCTTTGTACCGTACTTTGTAAAAGTACGTTACTTCGGTTTAGATCGTTTTTGTACATGAATAATAATAAAAAGCACATTACGTTTAGTGTACCTTAGAAATGTTCGAATTTTCGTAACGTTTATAGAATAGCATGGGCCTGTTCTTTAATTCAGCATAATGGTTTGGTGGCTTACACCAATGGTGGCCATGTTGAGGATGACGTCAGTTGTTGATGTTTTACCGGTGCATCCACCATCGTAATTTAAAAACGCCCTAACCTCAGTGCTGTGGTCGAATCCTTATATTTGTTATATTATATAACAGACATATATATTTACCTAATGAAATCATTTCAATTTCCGCTGGCATTAATTTCGTTGTTAACGATTTCCCATCACATTCTGAAGAAACCTCTACGGCCTCTTCTTCAAACGGCAAACAAGCTTCCATGTTAACTTGAATTATTTCAATTTAGCGGTTATGTCAGCTTATGCTAATTCACCAAACCAAACTCACCATCTCCCAAAATCGGTTGCAGGATGATGGCACCACTTGGTTGAAGCGGTAAATTTTAGAACGTGTTTTGGTGCACCACCAGAAACAGTAATTTAAGAACGTTACTGGTGAAACCAACTGCAACCGGTGAATCCACCGACGAAATAAAAAACAGCCCCCATTAGCAAATTAGTATGTCTTCCTATAAGGGTTTCGCATTGTAGTATATAAATGTAGGTTATCGGGGTTTATATCGTTTGCGTACATGAACATAATAAGTACATTACGTTTAGTGTGCCTAGGTAAAGTTCGGATTATTCTAATGTTCATAGAATAGGGTTAGTAAATTAGTATATTCTTAAACAACTATATTGTTACTTCTATTAATTTAGAATATTTTTTGTTGTTATTGTTACCATACTGCTTTCTTTTTGTTACTAGAATTCCCAGTTTTAATCGTTTATTATTAATACAAATGCTTATTTCTTTTTTCAAGATTTTTTTTCTGTTTTACTTATTTCATATATATACCACAAGTATAATAAATCAATAAAAAATACACTTCTTTATTTTCCACCCAATATTATTCAGAAATTACAAGCTCTAGCTAAACTAACTAGATAGTAATTCGGCAAACACGTTTTAAACGTAAGGTACGGCTTGCGTTAAAGTGTGTGTTTTGTGTTCTCAATGTATTTGGTATATGTTCGTGTGCACAAACGATTTAAGGTTAGATAAAATTTGCGTACCCATCACAGGAGTATATCATTCTGTTTCGTTCTCGGTAAGTTTCAGTGTACGGAATAACGTTTGAGAACACGTACACAAACTTTACGAAGCCGAGAACAGTTTGCGCTCTTCTTAGGTACGGTACGTAAACCTATTGTTTATTTGTGTTGGAGAATAGGCAAGAAGCGTCGCTTGCTGTTGGCACCTTTGATAAGGAACGATGTTTTGTCTCAAAAAAAAAATGGCTTATATTCTCTTAGTACTAGATGTTTCAGCTGGCTTCTTTCATTTACACTCAATCAAAAAAGGCGGTTGTCAGAGAGGAAAAGGGAAGTACAACGTCGATTCAAAATGGCCACTATTTATTATCTGCTGTCATTTGTGATGCTAAACATACGTAAGCACACATTGTGTGGAATTTGAATGGTAATAAAGAAATTATTACTGCTATAAAACATGAAACAAAATAACAAATTGAATTCAAGACGCGGTAGAATTATTCCAAGGATGATGTTTAATTATTTTCGATTACTCCCCTCCCAACGAACGCCAAGCAGTGTTAGTACTCAACGTCAGGAAGTACTTCCCCCCTATATGATGCTTCAATTTCCCCTTAATCAACCACTTCATCCCTCCCAAAAACCTATATTTGAAGTTTACATTACATTATATTACAAATCTCGAAGGTCATTAATTCCCTATAGTAACCAAATATCGATTTCCTGTTATTATTTTCTGAGAATTCAACGTAAAAGTATTAAAATAATCACTGATGTAGTATAAAATAATACTTCATTTTATGTTTTAACGTTGAAATTACTAAAAATAATTACGGAAAATTCAAAATTGGTTCTTTGGAATTCATTCATTCATTAGTTCCGAGTTTTGCGGTATGTTGTATATCACTGAAGATTAAAAAATTATAAAAGCTAAAGAAAATCTCCGCTGGTATAACCAATCGTATATTACCCTGGAGTAATTTCTACGCGTTTTTAATTTAACCTATTGTTATTTTTATTATTTCTTGGTTTACTTTTACTTAATAATAACAATAACAATGTCTTCATTACTAATAAAATTCTACACTTGTGTTATTTAGGCACATTCAACACACAACAGTTGATAAATAGCGGCCGTTTTGAGTCTAGATTGTACTTTTCTCTCTGACACATGTTCTTTATGACTGGTGTGAATGAAGAGACATCTGCTGCTAATTTAATGCACCATCGATAAGTATTTTTTTGGAGGTAAAACATTAAAGGTGCCGATAACAAGTGACGCTTTTTGTCTTATCTGTTCACGGGTTATACCATGGGGGTATGGGTGTTCAGTTGGTTGCATACGTAACTTTCAAAGTCACTGCTAATCACTGGAGATAAATTGTAGATTCTTCTTTTGTGTATTTAATCGCAACTTTACATTAATTATCTTCAAGAAAGCAACTGTGAATAAAATTTATTTTTATTTATGATGATTAATTACATGTTTATGCAGGTTCGTTTTTGTAGTATATTCTTTATAGCAATATTGGCACTTGTGTTTCACATGTTCACCACTATGTTTATTCACATAATGTCTTTTTAAACTCGATTTGTCAAAGTATTGCATATTACATTCAGTGCAGGTAAATTTTTTTGTGGCGTCTTCTTTTTGTTGATGCCTCCTCAGATGCTTTTCCAAAGTTGCTTTCAAAGGAAATGTTTGCTGGCAAATAATACATTTAAAATTCCTGGTTTTGATATGCAGTAGAAGTATATGTGTCTTTAAGGTGCCACGATCTGTGAATTTTTTTCCACACATTTCACATATAATCTCCATAGGATTTGTATGGATTTTTTTATGTCGTGAGAATGTTGAACGTCTACGGAAAGATTTTCCACAGAAGTTACATGTGTGTGGTTTATCAACTGCATGTGCTTCCATGTGATCAGCCAAATAAGATTTTTTTAGAGAGACATAACCACAAATTTCACAAATGAATTTTTTGTTAGATGTGTGCAATTGTATATGCCGTTTTAATAATAATAGATTCCTAAATTTCTTATTGCATATGCTACACTTATGTAAATCATCATCTATCACATAACCAGCCTCGTTTGTCATACATATTACTATTTCTTCACAGTTTTCATAATTTTCAGCTTTGACCTCTATATTTTTATAAACATTATTTTGAATATTCTTGTCTTCATCTACATTACTTTGGTATTCTTCCTCCTTTATCGTTTCAATATTAAGTTCGTTTAAATCTGGTTTATCCGAATCAGTATTTTCAAAATCATTTTCTTTAAGATAGTTATTAATATTACCGTCAATAGTGTTTAACTTCCTATTGCTTTCCTCAAATATTATAGAGAAGTTTTAAAATTTTATCAACAATGTAGCACATTCCTGACAAATTTGTTTGGGTAAGTTATCACACAAATTAAACTGGAAATATTCTCATTTAGAAATAATTATATGGAAAATATATTTTAATTACCTGAATATTTAAAAAACATTTAATAATATCAGCTAAACTGATATCATTTTCATAGTTTTCAAACAGGCCAAACATTACCTCGTTTTCTGATAAGCAAGTCCTGCACTTATTCAAAATGTTGCATTCCATGCTACATCTTATTTTAATACGTAAATATTTAGTTTTATAGTGTGGTCTGTGTAGTGAGAGAATGTACAGACAAAATTCCTTAAATTTAAGGTTAACTTCCTTGTGTTGATCTGACAAACATTTTTACTAAATTGTAGATGTTCAAAAAGTATACACAATCAATGTTGTACGGCGGGAAACTTTTATAATTAAACATAGATCAAACCATAAGAAGGGTACCAGAAACTGCAAATAAAATATTTCACCCCAATCACCAGCAAATACAAATTGGTGCAAAACGAACAAACCTGTTGGATTTTACCACACGGGTATTATCGCCATCTACCAGCGAAGAGATGTCAAGTTGGACGCTTGCTTGTGTACGGACAGATTAGAACGCCTACTAGCTGGTATTCTACAGCGTCCTGTTCATTCTACATACTGTGGGTGGCGCTGAATATTTTCTTCCGTAATTTCCGGTCGTTCCGGTCATAAATTCGCGGTTGACAACTGATTGTCAATCATTTATATTCAAAAGTGTCAATTTCAATAATTAATGAGCTAACTTACATTATATTTTGTTGGTTTTTGGAAATAGATACTACAATAATAACTTTTTATTCGTTTTAATTTTATCTAAACCTTTAACTGGCATTTTGAATTTGATTCCTCCTTTCACATTTTTACAGTAACATGTAGGTATGTTATAGCTCGGCCTTACCTATATAACATCTGGGTACACAAAGATCAAAGGGATCGATATAACAAGTGTTTGTATTCCAAAATATCTGGAAGAGAAAACGAAAAGAAAGAAGCGAAGTTCTTTACGGCATTTTTTCTCAATTTGCCCTTTTGTAATTTAAGATATTCCAGTAAAAGTCGTTTATAAGTCTATTACCGAATTAATGCGTTTATGCCTCATAAACGCACTCCGTGGAGTACGTTTAGTTTAAGCTTTATTGTAACATCAAATTAGAAAAGTGTATTAAACTTCTAGATACCTGATGAAGTAGTTACTAGTGGTGTGTTTTAGGTTTAAGATGGGTAAACATAAAAAGTGTGACAAAACATGTATTCTACAGATAGTGTTATCTATTTAGATTGTGGAAACTTATCAGAGAAAACGTAAAAGAAAATATTAAACGTTAGTGTTCAGTAGATTACAGTCGGCCATGACTACAAGTTTTAAAATCAAATTATTAGAAGTTCCAAAAGTCTAGTGAGACAGTTCGATGGATCTGTATATACATATAGTAACACCTGTCCTGTATATAGATTTAGTATATGCAGTGGCGGCTCGTGATAATTAGTTTAACATAACTAAGCAGGTGTAAATAAGTGCAAATTTGAATTTATTTTCTTTTCCCTAACAAGTATACGTTTGCGTATAAGCTTTTCTTGTTTTTGATATTACTATCTGCGAGTTAAAGAGTACATACCTACGTAATATGTGGTAATATACTTTTCATTTATAACTTCTTTGTTCGTCAATTTATTAACTGATGAATATAGGGGTTTCCAATGATGTAATACTTGATGCTGCTTTTGGATAGATGGGTAAAAGTTTTACCGTGCAAGAATGTTTGTTGTGTTGTAGTACTAATACGTATAAACTCTCTGCTGAAACTTTCATTTTTCGTTGACCAAATTGAGGTACACAAGTGAAGTCCCATTAGGTTTGTAAATACAGCTTACGCGTTGTTTAATATATTGATTAATAAGTTCTTTTGACATTTTATCTATTTTCTTCCAATTATCTCTGCAGGTTAGTAATGCTATATTGTTACTGGTGTGTTGTGTAATGCTTACAGATACCAGAAACAAAACCTGGCTCAAATTGATTGATGTATGTTTTTATTTTAGTTTTATTTTACCTCATAAATTGGTTATTCATAGATGTTTTTTCAATTTCAACTAGTATCATATTGAATTTAATATGATTTAATTTCTCAATCTCAATCTCAATCTCAATTTTCGTTTTGAAATTAAGACAGAATAAATCCCCGAACTCTTTGCTGTGTAGATATGACGATTTTTATAAACGCAGGTCTATATAAGGTTTTCATATGAATAAGGAAAGGATTATCTATTATTTCTGACATATTTGCATACAACTGACTTAATGGTTTTATTATGTAGGTAATTTGTTAATTATGTAACTATTAATAGTAATAAAACAAATAAATCCAACAGGTGCCTTGAACATTTTAAAATACTTACGTTTGATGCAGTAGGTATCCACTTAACATGCTAAATATCACTTGTTTCTATTTGGCCTGTACAAATATTTGTTCATGGTTATTGATGATGTATGGTTCTATGTTTACTTAGCTTACATAAATATACGAATAAACGAAATGAAGTCAGTGAACTTATTTTAAATGTAGAAAATAGGGATTTTCGAACTAATTCCGAATAGTAAATTGAAAAACACATTTATATTGCGAAATGCGCAGTTTATATTTAAAGAGGATACGCTAACTGTGTCAAGCGTTCAAAAAATACACTTATGTTCCTAACTGTTAAACCTCGTTAGACTAGAAAAAAAATACAATAGGCAGGCCAAACAATATTTAAATAAAGCAAGAGAACTCAAATCATCATATTAAAGGTAAAAGATGCTGCATTACATCTGGGTCATCAGTATTTCAACTATATTGGAAGAAAATGTTTGGGGGAAGTTGCATGGGATAAGCCGTACTCTCTAGCTGTGCGAACTGGGGGAAACGTGATTGTACTTTATATATAAAAGAGAGAGTATACGTATAACGGGCAGTTATCGCAATTTTTAATACGTGTAGCTTTGTTTTATCAGTTATTTAACTTTTAGGAGGTAAGTTTTGAAACCGGTATATAAACGTGAGTGCCGCATAAAATATCATTTATTAATTTAAGTGGTATACTTTATTTGTATGGCTACAGGGCTATTTTACGAGAGAGACTGATGCTTGAAAAATTAAATTCGGGTATCTAATGAAAATTGCAAAATCTACCTATTGACAAATAAATCTACTTTGACGGTTGCACCGTGATTTCCTAGATGATTCGTTGATTAATAAAAAATCAAGTTTTACGTTGCCTCAACCGACACTAATCCACTCATAAAGAAAATATTACCTAAACTTAATTTTGCAAATGACATTTTTAAAAGCCTTATATAAGCACAATTAGCGGTTGTAATTTGGTCACATTATGTAAATAATCATGAATGTGATAATTTGCAGACGTTACTATAATGACCACTTCATAAATACTTACAGCATTACAGCACTATCCTTTTATTAAAAAAAGACATTAAAAACACTAATTACAAAAAATAGCACAAAAACACGCTTCATGAAACAACACACTCATTCATTAAAAAACGGGTTTTTTAATGAATGAGTCTTATTGTGCGATGTGTTTTATGAAACTAGTTTTTTTTAAATTATCAATGAAAAGATTCAAATAAATATTAGTATAATTTGTCTAAGAAAACAATAGTTAAAAAATTAAAGTATCTTTAGGAAACTATTTTTATACTGTTATATTAAACTTATACAGGGTGTATCAGATATAGAGGTAAATATAATAATATGTAGCAGCTGTAATCATATACGATCAAAAAGTTTCAATGCACGGGGGGTCTATCGGTAAGCATTAACGAGAAAAAAATATTTTATAAATGCCGTGGGCTAGAGCCGCACCTGTGCCCAACCTAAATGCTGTCCCGAGTATTAGCCCCCACATAACCACTATCATTCAGCCATTACCGCTGTTAGTTTTGTGTGGATCGCCGCTTGGAGTGCAAGCCACTTCGAACATTTTATTTAAATTTTTCCCGTCTCGAAAAAAAAACGATCCTTTTCAGGACCATCATGATTTCATATATCGAAAAAAATCGAAATTTGATGCATCGGCAAAAGCGCGGGAATGTATAGATAGATAGTAAAAAGGCGTGTTTGCAAATTTTCTGTATCTACATTTATTTCTGTGTAATTCGATTCCATTCTTTTTGCGTTACTTGATTAAATAAATCCAAAAGAAATAACTCAGATTCATGTGGTACCGTTTATTAACAACTAACTCTCGATTCGACAAAGCGAAAGAAAAATATTTACGTTTTTTTGTAAGTACTGAAGTCGCATATCCGGTGAAACTCGAACGTCTTATCAGCATATTAAAAATAATACTTTGTAGACTTACGCAGAATGCACTTAACAAATAAGGAATGTTTATTTTTTTAAAAGAAGAAATTTAAGATATGTTTTGCTATTTTTACAAGGGCCTTTATTTATTCAAAATGACGTTAACTGAACTTATGGCATACCATTAAGAATAATACTGAATGAGTGCAATGTATTTATACATAATACCACGTTTAGCGGGTGCTTAACATAATGTTTCCTTGCATCAGGCCCGGACTAAAGAATTTTTGGGTCTAAATTTTCCTTTTTTTATTTTTTAATGATGAAATCCGGTTTCGGCGGGTTTGTGCTTTATATGTCCTGTAGTTAACACCCAAGCAAAATTTACTTTTTTATTTGATACACCCTGTATATACAAAATTCGTCCAGAAATACCTAAATATTTTATTCACTATTATTTTTACATGACATGTTAATTGACGATTCGACATAATTTCAAAACAAAACAATTAAGAAATATTTTCCTTGGGTGAGTTCATTTATTAGATAAGAATATACATATATTATTATAAAATTGTCAAAATTAATCCTGGCATATATTTTTATATTTACGTCCAAAAAGACACTCATTCCTTCTGTTTCCTAAAGGCTGCAGAAAAATCATGGACTACAGCTATGGATTTCATCTTACAAAAGGACCGTCCACGCTATTGTTCCCGTTTTTTTTTTTTCGTCAAAAGCACAAGCATTTGACCTTCAAATAAAACCTCTTCTCTAACCAAATCTGTATCTTCTGTGTACCTGCTTAATATTAAAGTATATAGAATATTTAAGTAGTTCAAAATTATTTTGCGTGTACCATTCAAAGGAGTTTAATTAAAACTTTTATTATTGTTACAGCGACCATAAGGAAGCAGCTTTAATAAAAGTAAATGCTATTGAAACAGTGAATGTCAAAAATTGTCAAAAATACTTATTATTTTTATGTATTGAGTCAATTATTTATAGTCATTTGTCCGGTCGTTTAATTTAATTCTTCTTACATAGCGCTTAATACAAGTTTTTATAATTCATGAATAGTAAAATTAGAGGTATTTTAAAAATTATGGTTTTTCCTTCAAAATTCTGTATTGTATCCTTTGAGATTTTACGTTGCATATCTATAATGTCTTTATATGTTTATTCGCTTTTATTTTTATTTCTGACACAAACAAAACCGAAGTCGTTTTCGTAATTTATTTCTTTGAGGCCTTCTTTTTATAATTTTGTTTAAAAAGTTAAATTTTGTGATGTGTTTTCATTAAATACTTTCTTAATAGTTCTTAAAATCCAAGTTTGCTTTTCCAATTATGTTATTGATATTAATGAATTATGATAAATACTTTCGTAATTTACGTACATAGGAAATATAATAATAGTTTAAGGAGTTTACAATATACTTATCGCTAAATTTACACATGGCTTTTAAGAAAATTTCTTGATTTAGCTAACTAAATTAAATTTATGATACCGTGCTACACCGCTTCTGACGAATTGTTTAGAAATACGTGCACTAAATGTAATGAAGTATGAGTCTTTATCACATTGAGAGAAGCGTAGAAGCCTAAGAATTCTATTTCAGGTATATTAGAAACATTATAAAATACAAAATTGGCCACTTAAGCCACCGTTTTGTTTCTGTAGTTGACGAAATAAAAAAATGAGTTGTTTTTTTTTTAGAAATCAAATATACTCTGATGTATATAGATCTGTAAACATCAGGAATTGTTTGTCTCCAACATGCCTCAATCAATATATCAAAATCAAAATAAACTATCACTACTTTCGTGTTTACATGTGAAATAGCATTCAGACATAATCATACATTTAATGCACCCTAGCAAGACAACATATAGTTTAGAAAGAGATAAGAAATAAAATGTATTTATTAGCTAGGATCAATTCAACATCAACATACATATTTAGCAAAGTTCAACGCCTAACAGAATCTAATAGTTTTGTTAATAGTTTGCAACTTGGTTGAGAATACATTATCAAAATTTATACTGTATTTTAGGGCTGTTGCTGAAACCGAGTACCCGGTTTAAATATTCTTTTTATTTATTATTAAACTGTATCTATTATTTGCAGCTGTTTAATTTATAATTGCTCTTCTTATTTTTTTTTTGCTATTTACCTAGCAATAAGTTACCTAAGATAATAAATAACGGTGAGTAAAAAGAATAACGGCTTGGTTTGATGATTAAATGTATGGAAATATATATTAGTGTAATAGCAACGACAATAAACTCACTATACCATGCTAATCGGCTATTATATACACAGCCTTTTTCTAACTGTAAAGAAAACAATTGTTTTGAGTTAATAAGGTTAATAAGGTTTGAAATAATTGATTTAAGAATGAAAAAAATTAAGTTTAACAAGAACATTAATTAATGAACTATTATTTTTTGTATTGCTAAAATACATTTTCTATAAACAACTTCTTGAAAAAGGGGGGAGAAGAGTGAAAGAGAATGGATTTACTCACCTTAAAACATATAGTTTTAAGGTGAGTAAATCCATTCTCTTTCATTTTTCATTCCATTTAATTTTTCACAACTTTGGTGTATAACTTTTCTGTGAGTCATCCTGTATAATTCAAAATAATTTTGAAATGTGGTCCTTCTGAACCACCTAATATATTAGGTGTATGGTGTACACCTATATATTATATAGGTGTATAACCTTTAAAAAAAATGAAAATCTGTTACCACTTTTCGTATATAAATCGATGTGTATGGCCCACCGTGTATAAATAGCCGAAACGTCACGTAAATACAGCATTTAAAATTCAAACAATTTAGTATTTCATCTCGTCCGCTACCACCACGAACATCAAGTCGATTAATTTAAATTAAATCTATTAAAACATTTAAAACCTAAAAGTAATTAATAAAAATACACTTTTATGTTACGCATATATCTTGAAAGATGTATTGATTCTTACAAGTGACTTGCCTATTCACAGTTAATTTGAATATAAAAACTTTGAATTTGATTTAGTTCCTTTTAAAACGTTCTATGTCTATTTTTCATTTTATTTTCTTATTTTACAAATCTGTTGTGATAAAATGTATTATTTAACTGTATTTTACATTAATTATTCATAACAATATCTATTCTACAAATGATATTGCTTGATTAAGCATTATTTTACATAGTAAATATCCCAAGACAAAAAGTTTTTTGTTTATTTATTTTTCTAGTTTAATTGCTTTATAGTTTATAATTGTTTATAATTAATAAATTATTAAAATATCATAAAAATATCCTCAATGTACATAACTATACCACATGGTTATGTATCTCCAGGATATTTTAATTGTATTTTCTGTAAAGTACATGATTTAATGAATTATAAACTACTAAGGCAACTAAACAAAATATGTAGTACCTACTATAGTAAACGTTTTTAATATTTTTACCTCTCAAATAGCCTTTGGAAAATAAGTTATACCTTGTTTTCTTAAATTATTTTTAATTAATACACAGCGCTGTTGGGTAGTGGATAATATTTTCATTTTGTATACAAAGGATAAATAAGAATAGGGTTTGCTGGAGACAAATATATACGGAGAACATCAGAAGAAATTTTAGCTGTCACACCAGATATCTCTGCTATTGTTAGAGATACGACAAAATATTAAAGAAGAAAAGTTGTTATACATCTAATTTCCTATTATATGCCTTAGAACAAAAAATAATTGAACATCAAATGTGTCAGATATAGCAAATACATATACAATAAATGGAATGTATCCAATTTTATTACATACTTTAAAACTCTAAAAAAATTTTTTAATGATATATCAAATGTTAATCATTTAAAAACTTTGTTACAAATGCATGCTTAGACGAATTGAAACACATCACGTAAAAGATAGGCGATGAAAACAATTACTACAGTTCATGTGTCAAACTAGAAAATTCAAATTACTGTTTTCATCCAAAGTAATACGAAATGGGTGATCATTATTCTAATGATGAAAAAATGGATATGTTATTTGGTAGGTACATTAGATGTAATGGCAATAATAGAGAAACGTATGCGGTGTATCGAATATGAATCCAGAAAGAAGACACCCACATCCTCGTACATTTCAAAAATTTCATTTGTTTCACTGCCTATTTTTTCGACTAAAGCTTTAATCTACCAAACTGTGCATTTGTAACAATTTTTTTAATTTTTTTTAAATAATTAGGTAACTATGATATATCATTGTAAAAAGAGTTTCAAATTACGTAATAAAATTAAGTACATTCCATTTAAAATTTCGTATGTATTTGCTATATCTGACACATTCGATGCTCAATTATTTTTTGTTCTGAAGTATATAGTAGGGAATTAGATGTAGAATAACTTTTTTTCTCTAACATTTTGTCGTATCTCTAACAACAGCCGAGATATCTGGTGTGACAGCTAAAATCAAACAGACTGTATAATAATTTAATTGAAATAATTCCATTTATTGAACTTTCAACACCGGCAATACTTTTCAATTGAATCGATTCTGCTTATGCAAGGCACGTATCGTGTCAGAAGAAAAGTAGCGTTCTTTTTTCTCTTTTATGACGTAGCGTATAATGAACTATATATGGCTTCTCTGTTTTCTGTATGGATGTAGGTAAAATGAAAGTGCTCATCGCGTTTACGGCGATCTTTGTTACGGTGATAGCAGCTCTTCCGCAGAAAGAAGGAGGCGCATACACGAACGAGGCGATCAGGCAGGCTCAAAACACCTTTCTTATACCAAAGGATGCCGAAATACAAAAGGTGAGTTAATCGGAACAATTCTACTAATAGACTTGACTATATTTTATTTAGGTGGTGGTTGATGATCTTATTTCCCATTAGCCAATGTGCAATAATTAAGGGGGGAATCCCGTGTAATAGCCCGAAAAATTGGATATTTTGGGATTTTTTTTTGAGATGAAAAAAATAACGGATCCCTCCAAAATGCTTGTGGTTTATTAAGGTACTCTTGAAGTATAAAATAAATTGCTTTCAGTCTGATACATCAGTAATATTTTCATTGATAAGGACGGATCCAACATGTTCAAAATCGATTTGCCCGACTTCTAGCTAAAGAATAATAGACAGATACATACATGTAAATTGTGTACCAAATAATGCCGGAAGAGAGACCAAACCAAAACTGAGCAAAAGAGCTCCTCACATAGGTGTCGGAAATTAAAAAAAAATTAAAGAGTTTTTAAAGTTTATATCCGTAGTAAGTCGGTGAACCAAAAAAAATTCGTCAAATATCAATGTTTCACAAAATGGCAGCCATTTAAAAAAATTACCTAAAAATTTGCTTGAATTTGTGAAATAATATTTTTTTTTTCAATTTGGACTGGTTCACTGACAAATAACACATTTTAGCAATCTGCATACGCGAATTGAAGTCGATCGATTAAATAGTTTGTGAGTTATGAGTTGGACAATTTTGAAAAATGAATAATACCGAGGAAAACGCCTTTAAAGAATTACATGGTAAAAATTGTTGCGCTTCGACGGCGGTTTTTATCATGACTTCCTTTCGGATAACTTCAAATTTTTGCACGCGCTGCATACACTGTGGGCACTCAGAATCGAAAACTGCGGCAAAAACTCTAAAATATGCAGCGGTCCGAGGGTACCGGAATGCAGAGCGCGGGGCGCTATTTCGGGGATAAAGTGCTGAGCTGCGGTTCTGGGATTTTCACTATATGTTTTCGGGATACCAAGCTACGTTTACACAAAAAAGAAAATAAAAAGTTTTTTTGGACCCACTTCACTAAACGGGATTCCCCCTTAATCCATGGATACAAGCGGTTCACATCAGTAAAAGCAGTACTGGATATGGTTTGAACGCGCAAAAGCTTTGCTTATACGAATTGTCTGTAGGTCTGCGTTCAGAATACAGAAATTATGGGAATTATGTCAAACCTGGGAGATTTATAGAATTTAATTGTGATTCTAAAACGGTCGTGTTCAGGAAATATTTAACGTATGATGTATAGCTACTACTTTCTAGTTTATAAAGTATACATATTATAACTATGGGAACCGCTAAATACGGAAATGAATAGGAGAGTCATTGGTACGATTTCATCTTAACTATATTGCAGTTTATAAATTACATTCGTTTCACCTTTAGCATAAAGGAGAAGCATTTATTGAGCAAATTTATTTATCTTATAATTTATAATAACAATAATTATTATGAAACAGTTTGATGGAACTTATAAGAATTATATATTAAATACTTAATTTTTTGATGTAATATTTTCTTAGTCGAACACACACAGCTGCCATCTCAGGAAATAAGAAATAATACTTAAATAGTTAAGATACAAAATGATACGAAAACATATTTTTTTTTCTATTATTTATACTATAACATCTAACTTTTCCAATTCCCATGTAACACGACAAATATTTTACTTGTTTAAAGTGATTATGCGTTTCAGATGAAGCTTATCAAAAGACAAATTTAATCAGAAAACGAGTTAAACATTAGGTATAATTTTGTTGGTAGAAACTAGCAGCTTATAAAACAGGTTTTCAACGTTTTTGGAGACTCTGTCTCTAAAGTAATAAAAAGTAATAATAACTACATAAAAAAATCATACGATCTAATTTGAACGCCACATAAATATATAATTTTCAATACAAAGACTTTTTTTTTAAATAGATTGGGCTATGGGATCACCAACATTAACTTTAACAATTTGAAGATCTTGAAGAAACATTATATCCACTTTAAACTTAATTTTTATAAAAGATATGTCGATGATTGTTTCAAATTACCTTCCCAGAATATAAATTTACTTGAATGAAAATAGATTTGATTTTAATAAAACCAAAATCCTACTTAATAAAAGAATTAGGAATGATTTATATAAAGACAAAACCGAATAAACGACCGCACACACATTGCTAAAGCTATCCAAAATGTATGCACCGTTATTCTAAACTTTTAATCTAGTCCTTGTATCTCAGATTTTATTTCGGATTTTACAAATATTTAAAGCAAAAAGGTATGGTTTCTTAATTTGTTAAAAATACATATTCGCATTCTCTTAACATGGGTTGATATTATGAAAAAAAAAAAGATTTTAAGAATTTAATTAATTGCAACGTTTGGCCTGCCCATTTTGCATTTTAGACCACTTATAAATTCTTTATTAACTTGGCTAAACAACGTACGTTATTAAAATTTAAATAACTAAAATGGTAATGCAATTAAATAATTCTATTATAATGCAAATGTAATTATAATTAAGCAATACAAACGAAATAATATAAATTTTCTAGAAAATAAAAAAGGGCAGTTAAAGCTGTCGAAACGCGTTTGCAAGTTATTAATTGTGTTATTTTAACCAGGCTATAATCGAACCAGAAAATATATTGAAAGAAAAATAAAATACTGTTTAAGAAAATCTACAAGTAGCTATATTTTTGCATTTAATAGTTTGTTATTGTTGATAAATTTAAATGTATTTTGCTAATACATTCAACATGTATGCATTTACAAATCTTAAAATATTGTTTCTGTTTGTAGATCAAACGCGTAGATAAAATGTAAAATAAACATTTACGAAATACGCAACCTCAGATTCGATTTTTAAGTCACTAGACTTTCTGGATCTTATAGAGGGCGTGTAGTTGGTTATAAGAGTCCAAAATTGGTGCGAAAAATAATACATTAGGTTTGTTCGCTGTGCAATCAGAACTATTCCAAACTGAACGAACGCATGCGTAATAACGCTGTGCGTTCGCAGTGCAAGCAATTTCGTATTTCGACCGTTGGTAATTTAAAATTTGGTGTTCGCACCAGTAATCAAATTGTAGTCAGTGACAGTTTTGTGATTAATCCAGAAAGTTCATCGGTTTCTTGTGGATTTAAATTCGCTCACATGCGCACTAAAACGAGAGAGATACACTGCGCCGTGTGTCTGCCGGCTGACATAAAAATTCAATTGCCTGGACAGAGATGGCAGTAGTGTCGTTTTGGATGTTTCGCAGCGCAAAATTATCAAACTAATTTCAAACTACAATCCCTTTTTGAATCATGCGCACTGGAAAAACCGAAATAGTTTCTGATTCGCACAGCGAACAAACCTATTGATTTGATTTATTTATCACTGGTTTAAATTTATTCTCCACAGAAAAGAAAAATAAAGAAAAAAATTAAGGTAAACGTTTAGATGAAAGTTCTGCAGAGTTATTAGTATCTCATTAAGTATTGTTTTCGCAGATTTTTATTTTTGAGACAAAAAAAATCAAATTTGAGTCGTTTGTTTGAAATAGACAGAAAAAATACACTGTCTTTGCACTAGTTTTTTTTTATTTAAGTAATACAATTATTTCTATAAAAAAATACAGGATGTACTCCACATGACTTTCGTCTACACGCTTAATTTAAAATTATTCTTTATTTCTCTTTCCTGTGGACAATGAACTTGAACACATACAGTGTTCTTTTGCTACCCTTTTATATGAAGTAATTTTCACGTTGTTTGATGATTGCTATTTTAGAAAATAATTTTACTTTAACGCTCTTTCTTTACTTCCATTCTCACAATAGGTTATAATAACCATTATGCAACGTGTTTAGTTTTGTCGGACGGTATTTGCATGTCCTTATAATAATTACTTGATTTCAAAATACACATTTCTGCGTTCGATAATCTTCAATAGTAAATTTCGCAAGAACTTAATAGAAAGGATAAAATTGACTGCGTTGTGTAATACTGCAGTAAGCAATGAGGAGCGTAAATAGCATAATATACGTACCTACATAAGAAGTATTAGCGGAGATAGAAGAGCGTGGAAGAGTTTATTTATATCATCAAACATGTTTCAAAATGACATCATCTAAGTGGCATAAAAGCAAATCAAACAAAATTAAATACAGATGGGGGATAATTAGCAATAATATACGTAATTCTATTTATTTGGGATGATTTTTTTTTCTGAACCAAGATGAAGATGAAGAGTTTAAAAATCGGCATGGATATGTGGGTTCTCTCGCAAAACTTCAAGAGGCTCTTCTAAAGTACCTATTTACTAATGGTAACGGATCTTGAGTTATTCATAAGTAAGAATACAGCTATTGTTGTTGTTGTTGTTTGGGCTATTTCCATCGGTGGAAATACAGCTCAAGTATTCATCTATCGTCACCAATCTCTCGTCATGACTTATCGACTTTTACGGGATGATTACGGTGAATCTAGTCGTTTTACTGAATGAACAAATCCTTACGTAGTGAAAAATTATATCATCGTGGCACACGCTCAGCCGACAATATTGGTGTTGTGAGTGATGGTTTGGCTGAAGATCAAAGGTTTCTTCTTTTTAGCTGAACTAGGGCTGCATTAGTTCAGCATTAGAACTGTACTAGGACCAAAAAAGCAGAACTAGAAATGAGTTAGGGCAGCGGTGTCGCACTTTGCACTGTTAACAAGAACGTATTAGGTAATAAACATGGTACTCCGTAATATTCAGGAATTTTTTAATGTTTATGCATTCGATTCCGATTCATTCGATGAACATGGTGTGCTACCGTCACCATTCATTAATTATTATACTATTTAGATGACAGAGAATGATATATTATTTCATTGACAACCAGATAGCACGTATTTAAAATATGCAAATGAATATTTTAAACCTTGAAAATCTCAGGAAAATAACAAATACAATCCAAATACTATTTTAGATGATCACAATTGTTTACAAATTCTTCATCTAATTTTTGGGGTTGTTCAAAGAATAGAAAACCTAAAGATATCAAACTATGTGGGAAATATTGTCTGTATTATAATAACACTGATTTTATTATGGATTTTCGCATATCAAGAAAGAAAACATATGAATTAATTAATAAATTTACAATGTTGCAAATTTATTACAAATAATAACGGTCAGCTGACATACGTTGAATTAAAACTGCTGCCCCTGCACTACCTTTGGAACTAAGGTAAGTAGTGCAGTGAAATGTTGCACTAAGTACCGATGTACTACCTAAAAGAACCACGTATCTGACGTCAAACTGATGTCACCACTGCAAGCCCAAAGAGTAACTGTGTGCTGTGTTTTATGATCAGGAAGCGAAATTGCGCCTTTCTCTTAAAAAAAAAACAATGAAACTAAGACAATAAGCGACCGCTATATGACTGCATGTTAAACGATTGTTTTCGACACGAAATAAAAGAGACTGGCGTTGAGGATATGTGGTTCCAACAAGACGCTGCAACTTGCCACACATGTTAGATGTTTAGCATGAAAAGTTTAGTGGTCGCATTGTTTCACGTACACTGAAAAACCGATTTATTTGATAATACCAAATTTTATTTAAGTTAGCTGCTTTAGGGAAAAATATTAACCGAATCTATACAAGGACACACGCGTAATCTTACATGTAAGGAAAACATGTCAGTTAAAAGTATAACTAAAAAAGTAGCCAACCTTTCTTTTTTAGTTAAAATAAAAATAACATCTCCATTAGCCCCCCTATAAATTCAATTCTGTATATGCGCCTGTGTAAGGGCCGATTTCACTAGCTTATTTGGCTATGGCCTTTTGGTAATAGTGAATCTACACCACTGGACAGCGGCGGCTGGTGCTTACGTTTTACAAGGGCCATTACAATGATCTAATTTCTTCGTGTAAGTTCGTAACATGTTCGACCGCACGAATTCAATCATTATATTGGCCCCACCTGTGACATATGCACCAGCCGCCACTGCCACTGGATATACATCACAGTTATGGCTTAATTTTAAAATTAAATATGTAATTATAGTAATACTGATGAAATCTGTCACTATTTCTTTATTGTTGCAGGTACAAGAAGGCATTGAAATCGGTGCATATGAGAACATTCCTGGCAATCAGAAAATAAACCTTTTCGATATCTTAGGGGATCAAGTTCCCGCTGAAGTTGTTAACAACTTCCAACAACAAATTGATAGAGTTGGCGTGCACTAACACTTTTAGGAGTAAAACTAAGAAAAAAAACACTTCGTGATACAGCTTTTCCTTTCAACTGTTACTTTAAAACTATTCTTGTATATTTAGCATTAAAGATCGCTGTCTCTAGTCCTTTTAAATACCGTAATTTACACTTTTACTACAATTGTTCTTTTATTTTTCTTGATATTCTTCCAAAGCAAGTGCCAACTTGGAAAATATCTTTAGCGTTTTAAATAATGATAGGTGCAATAAACGCAAACTTTTATATTTTTGTACATATGTAATAAATAAATTAAACGTAGTTATTTTGTGTAAACCGACGTTTTATTTGTTCGTTTTCACTTCTAATTGTAAGTCTGCCGGTTTGCAAACGCCCATGCATGCGCGTAAAAAGTTGAAAAGGTGAAAGTTTAATCTCTTCCAGGAATGTAATCTTCGTCTGATTCCTACTTACTTTCTCTTTTGGATAACTAGGACAAGCAATGCTATTCAGTAATTGTATTTATATACATATATACCTACACACGTCAGAAGCAATAAACGTAACCTGAAAATTACACTTGTAATTTAAATTGCGAGCTCTCTTTTAGTATATCGGTAATTAGTTGCTTGTTATCATTTTCATACATATTTTGCAATTACCGATTTTTTCGTAAGGATGTAAAAATAATAAAAAGAATTAAATGCTAGTTTTTTTTTGGCTAGTTTTTTTTTGTTATTTGTATGGGGATCTAGAAAACCATAAGAGATAAATTGGGTTAAATGGAGAAAGATTTGCATCCTTATAAACGTAATCTAGATACGCTTTTGTCTATTTAAGGAAATGTGTGGTTTACTTAGATATTTGCAAAAAATAGAATTTACTAACAAAAACCTTTTCCAGTGCTGTATACTCATTGTTGAGTTAAAAGTGCATTTATTTTTAAGTTGTAAGGATCGTTGCACTTATTCAATAAAGCACAAGAAGCAATAAAAACGCTAAATGAATTATTATTAACAATAAGCAACACCCTAAATTTACATTAGGTGTTCGAAATGTCCACCATTATTATCGGCGCACATACGACGTCTTTTCAACACTGATTAGTTAAAAGCTCTCCTAATTTTGCACTCATCTAACCTGTCAAATACATTAATAATTCCTCTTGGGTTGCATATGATCGCGCATATCGAGATCTTTTATTGCTTCAAAGACTCTTAACGATAAAAGATATGAGGTGCAAGCCTTAAAATGGGACATTTCTGCCGACCCACGAGTTTGGCAATAATTCATGTACACTAAATAAGTTAATATTCAGTAAACATGTCCAAAAACTACAATTAGAAAGAGGTGACAAGTCAGAATTAAATAGTTTGCTGTTGTATTTCATGCAAGTGACCTCAAATATATCTATGTAAATTTGACATGTACTAGCTATCAACAATCTTTCATCTTCATGAATAAACCTATGCCCGGTATCAATAAAATATCAAGCTACTTCCGATCTTTTCACATCTTTATGTCTTAGTTGTAATTTGTGCTCTTTAAATCTTATTTCAATTATTGCTCTTTTAGTCTGCCCCACATGACAACCACCACAAAAGTTACGCTTAATTTGATAAATTCCAGAATTGTTTAAATAATTTTTTGTTTTACTTTACATACTTATTTGTGCAATATTTTTTTAGGGTAATATGATTAGAAAAACCAGAATTTTTAAAGAAAATGCAATAATTTATAGCGAAAACTCAAAAGATTTATATTCTATTGTTGGATGCAGTTTATGGAAATACAGAAAAATACCCATGAACAAGCAGGTCGATCGAAAAGTAGAAAAATTAATAACAAAGTAATTAAAAAAAAATGTCACCATTTAGTTACGCACTTGTTTATTTATCCACGTTCACAACGTTTTTTTAATTGAAATAACTTAAGTCGATTAAAATCAACAAAATCTGTGTGATAAAAATAAACCGCTAATACATAGCTAAATGACGTAAGTTTTCCAATTTAATTGTTATTAAAATGTTTTCTACATTCATCGTCAATAGTACTTCATATTAGTGTTCTTTATCAATATTTTATTCGCCATTTTCTATTTTTCACAACATTATTTATTTAATGTATCTATTAAATGATGTAAGGGTGGTATATATAGCACTTCTTTTAATCAATAACACCACAATGCACTATTATTGTGTTTAACAGAAATCATGTCTTGCCATGGAAAACAAAATAAACTTGTAATATTTAATAAAACACAAAAAAAAGAAATAAAAACGCTAAACGAATTAATTATTAACAACGCGCAACACGGTAAAAATACAACATTAAGTGTTCGAAATGCTTATCATTATTATGGGCGGACATTCGACACCTTTTCAATATTGATTTAATAACTCTCCTAATTTGCGCTCACATAACCTGTCAAATACATTAATAACAGCTTCTAATAGCTCCTCTACGATTGCATATGATCGCACATATACGAGATCTTCTGTTGCTCCAAAGACGAAGTCTAATGGTAAAAGATCTGGGGAACGTGCGGGCTATAAAATAGGACCATTTTTGCTGATCCAGGAGTTTGCAAATAATTCATCTAAATATCTTTTGATCTGTGCCTGATAGTGAGCTGGGACACCGTTGTGTTGAAACCACCGTAAACTTGAGCGGGTCTGTAAACTTAATTTATCTAGGTTATTGTCGAAATATTAATTAAGAAATTGCAAATATCGATAAAAATAAATGACCCAACAAGCTGAGAACCAATAACACATCATAATTTGAAGACGAACTTAATCTAGGGTCATCTTTCTTTTGAACGGTGAGGATTTCTTTGAGCCTACAAGTGATCGTTGTGGGGTTGTAAGACGTATTTTGTCTGCATCGGAAAGTTATTATTTTTACGGCACATATTTATGGACCAAGCACAAAAATTTAATCGGCTTTCATCGTCTCCAGGGTGTAGAGCTTGACCAACTATTTTTTTACAAGGATGGTATTTATGGTAAGGTAGCGGTCAGCAATAATGCTGGCAATGTCCGGTTTTTCTGCCACTATGCTTTCCGACTGATGGGGTTGGGCTCAGAGGACATGGAGTTTCCTGCGCATTGTTCTATTGTCAGTAGTGAGCATTCGCACTGAATTTTTGTTGTAGACATGCATAGACAGCAGTGCACGTGCACCATATGATCTAGATGATTTGTTTTAAACCTCTTTGATTTCTACCATTGGATATAATTGAAAACTTTGGGATATCTATCAATGCGAGAGTTTTCGAAGGTCTCTGCGGTAGATATGTCACCGCTGCTGTGAAATGAGGGCAATTTGAACATGGTATTCTACTTTTTGTGTTCAACGTTTACCATTGAATTAATTGTTTATGTTTTTGTAGAAAATAAAAATTGTATAGATCCAAATGGCTTGTATTCCCATTTATTTGCGGCCCTATGTTCAGAGGGAAGACATTTTTTTTTACAGATTTTAGACCAGCTCTCTCTCATCTTCTCAAAGTTTTTTTTAACATTTTGCAATTAGTAGCTGTATGCTGTATCTACATATTATAAAAATTCAATTTACGCTTTACTTACTTGTATTTATAATATATATATTATAAATACTATTAAAACTATGTTTATAAGTAGTGTACACTTATGAACAGCTAAATAATTACAAATCATCCCAAATCCGTGCTCTACCTAAAACGTACTACACGAGGCTCTCTATTCTAAGTACCTACTATATGGATTCCATAACAATTGAAATGTTCCTACTCTAACTTAATAATTTCCCTATGATTGTTAATGAAGAAAATATAATAAAGTAGTCTCGCAATTATGTGAATATTGATTTTTGTGAAAAACTGAAACATGTGAACAACCAAAAATACGACTAGTTCACAGAATCGCGAGTCTGCTGCAAATCGGTTAGCTATCAGTTGTTATTACATTTGTGCACATGGAACGATTTTAGCTATCTCCCAGCATTCGCCAAGTAGTAAGGGAAAACCATGGCAAACACCGTACTCTAGAAGCATAAAGGTATTGTACAGAAAACATGCTTACGTGTACATGCGTAGGAAATATGTTACGGCTTCAGATATTTTCGTTTATACATATGTATGTAAAAATACTTTACACTGAGTATTCTTGGTTGCCTATATAAAGTTATACCACGCCGCCGTGGATCCATTATTTTCGTAAGTATAGTCATAGATACAACAATTTAAAATAGCAGTTGATTCCAGCCCCAAAGCCCAACAGAGTATGACAATGACCTGTATTTGAATTTTACATATTTAATTTTAGAAAATAGGTATCTATTAACATAAGTATGGAAGGTTTTGCACGGAATTGGCTAGTTACAAAATTACGAGCTTAATCAAAAGTTTAAGATGAGAAAATTTGGGGTTTGCAATAATTTGGTATTTACCTTATCTCTAAAATATTTTCAAGTCCTTAGACCTCCGGTTAAGTCCGAAGTTTTAAAACTAGGTATATAAGTAGTAATATTGCATCATCGAAGTGAAGTACAAAGTTCTCGTGGTATCATAGGTGTTGTTTAAAAAATAGTCATACAACAAAGAATTTTGTGAGTTGCAAAACTTAGCACTTTTCATAGCAACTGGTAGCGCTATGAAGAGGGAACACTCATTCCTCACTTCTGAGGATTTGGGTACTATGAAAACATCTGGCCATAAAATTTTCAAATACAATAAGATCCATCTTCAGGAATTCTAATTTAACTTTTGTTTGAGAGATAATTGTTATAAGGCTCCAAGAACATTTTGAAGTGACGAATGAAAGTTCAGGTTGTGGAATTTTTTTCTCATCTAAAAAATATGAATAACTTTACTGAGTTGAAAGGTCTTAATAGAACTGTTCTATTACTGAGTCATCAAACGGCTGTGTAGTAAGCTAAGCCGGAAAATTCACCAAAGGTGATGGTCAAGTCACCGAGTCACTGTCGCAACTGATTCAGTAACGCAAAACAGATCAAGGCATTTGGCACACAACACCTGCTAATGAATTATGCAATGAGTTACCAGAAGTTTTACACATTTAGCGTCTTCACAAGTCCTAAATATATTTTCCATCAATCTTTTCTTCGGCCCACATATATTTTTACCACTGCTTGTTACCAAATTACCAAAAACTTTAACGAACTCCCGGAATGTAAATTGTACTGATTGTAAATTATCGGTTTCTCGACTTTCTTGAAGATGTCTTCAGCTATAATGGTGCCATGCAAACTATTAATAGACGCTAATGCTTCTGTTACTCCAAACTTGATATTAATTCCTTAAATAAACAAAGCGTTTTTGCAGTGTCAGTAATATCAAATAGCATTTTTTATTGTTGTGCATTTGTAGTGGTAATATAATTCCATAAGAGAATACTTGTGGTGCCATCTATAGTACGCCAGTAGAACATTTCTTTGACCATATGTACACTGGTATGATATTTGGTAATACCTATCTGTTGACTCATCAAAAGCCAACGAAAGCCCCTTGAAATTTTTTTGTTTCTATTAATACCATTATATGACTCCCGAAGTCCTCAATTCTTCTGTTTGTCTGTTTTTTTTTCAATCAATTGGTTTTTCGCCTAAAACGATTCAAACTCCTGTTGTCTGGGCGTATTTCTTCAGCTTTTTCTCAAATCTAATCAAGAATACTCCAAATCCAATAATAAATGAAGTTAGAAATATTGCGAAATACACCGAAAACATTCGTTTTTCGACAAAGGTTCAGTTAACCATGCATTGTGAACCCTTATTGAAACCTAAAATGTGTACTTCCAAGATTTTGAATTTTTTCTGTGATTATTTCTACAATCCACGCATTTTATATCGTAAATAGGTATGTTCAATAAGTACCTGTGTAGGTTACCATCACACAAATAGCTTTATTATTATTGTTTTAATTTTGAGCGTTAGTTCCTTGTTGCATAACACCATTTGATTGTAGCTTTTTCAATGTTTCCGGGCTTCAGAACTTGCTAATTTTCACATGCTTTCACGCTTGACTCCGCCGAATTTAGTTGTAAAATAGGCTAGATTAGAAATAAGACCTTCAGTCGAGACTAACAACATTGTAGTCCAAATACTTTTTCAGTGCTTCACATCCGTCGTTGTTATCACTTTTTTTTATTATTCTTGTAATTAATAATTTTATTTATTTATTCTACATTAGATACATTATTAATAGTCGATAAATTAAACGTACTGCTATGGTTAGACTACCCGCGCTACCGCTGAGTGTATTTTGAGTTGCATATTTTGATTTGTTTACTTTCTTCCGAGCTGTTGTTCAATCTACGGAGAATTTTTCACAAATTTTATGTTTATTTTGTATAAATTTAGTTAAAGAGTTTATTGTTAGATTTAATTAATTTAATGTTAAGTTTTTTTAAAATTAATTCCATTCAATTTTTGTCTATTGTTTGAGTGTGATCTAATGCGGATTCTATTAAATATTGTCGAATGATATCGTCTGCGTTGGTATGATTTGAGAGAGGGATTTTTGTAAGAAAAACAGATTGTATAGTTTTGTCAAGCATTCCTTGTTCGACTATTAAAGTGAGTAGACGTACTTTTCAATCATGTTGCCATTTTTGTTATCCATTTTGATATTGTAAATTAACATTTCTGATTTAAAAATATAGCCAATCAAGGAATTCTTTTGTGTAATAATTGTTAATAATATTGAGAGTGTCACTTTACAATATAATATCATTTATTATTTGTGTTCGGGAAGATAACATGTTTAGTTTTATTCTCTCATTATAGTTTAAAGAGTTAATTTTCGGTTATTCAACTTTGCTGTTTCATTTTAATTATCAATCCCCTCGGTTGGGTGAATGAAAGCATTGTTCTTGCATTTAGTTCCTTTTTGTAAATTTTTCTTAAAATGGTCCACGCTTAATTTATTTTAATTTGAAACCACCTGGAAATATGAATTTGTTAAGATTTTGGGAAAATCTTCCTAAACAAACAAAATCTTTTGCTTTGCATAGGAAATAGCATTGTCCTATTTTATTTTTGGCCAGAACCTTCAGTTCACGGTTTTTTTCTGCACAAGTGTAATTAAACCCATTTTGAATAATAAATTTGATTGTTAATTAACGTCGTTGGGTTGAAAATTCGCGTTCTTTTATTTTTAATTATACCTTTTTATTTTTTCTGGTAATTAAGAATGTCAGATTTCATTCGCTCATAATTTTACTTTCGTGGTTAGATTCACAGTTTTAATTCGCGAGGGTAACTCTGAGGTTAATAGCTCTTTGCGTTATTTTAAAAATTTAATCCGTTGAGCTAGTAATTTAGTTTTTAATTTTTTTTTTTATTTAAAAATTCATTTGCTTTTGTTTTAATTCAATCAGTACACAGAAGTTACGTTACATGTACTGACAAAGCAAAATTTATCTTTTGAGCACATGTGTATGGGTATAAGGTTCCTTTAATCGCTGGTGCGTTGGTGTTGTCGTTGGAATTAATATGACTCCGAACATGAGAGGCGATGGTGCTGCCGATTCCAAGAAAATGCGTCGATGGATTTTACGGGCAACAGGAACGAATTACGAGCAACAGGAACGAAAATTGACGCCGGAATATATGCCGGTCGTTCGCGCCAAATATTATTTCCGCATGTTAATTGAAAGAAACCGGTTAGAGTTGTCGAAATTTAATTTGCCGATATCACGACGGCAACGATTCGGCTGCCTCGTTAAAATCAAATATCCTCTACACAAACATATGTATGTATACATACGTGCAAATAAGTTTTTTTTCTTTTGGAAGTGTGTACCATTCATCAAGAATACAGGCGGAAATTATGGAATTACACGTGATGGGCAAACATGTAGGACAGCAAAATGTCTCCAATAATATTTGAGATATTGCTATGATATTTAAAAATCGAAAATAACTGCTTATGAGAACTAAAAACCATTACCAATATTTAAGTTTATTTTCCGGAAGATGTTTTAAATTTTGGAATTTTAAATCTAATATTTTTCTTTGTATTATGACAGAACGCCTTTTTAGAATTTAAAAAGGAAAGTGTGTATAGTTTTCACTAATGATTGCAAGTTCTATTTGGATTGATATTTCAAAATATTGAATGGACTGACTGATCACTCAAGATTGTCGTCCGTGTGACCATTTGAATGCCAAATCCTATCGTACTCAGAAAACAATAGGTTATTAAATAACCAGCTTTTGCTCAGTTTAACAATATTGCGAGGTTAAATAAAGTCAAAGCAGCAGATTTAGTTACCTCATCAAAAACACTTTTGGTACCACTCTTATCGTTAGATAAAATAAATTAACAATATGCCTAAAACGGGATTGTTAAATTCACTAAAAAAATGGCGCGTATCCGACATTTTTTTTAGTGTCTTTGTAACGTCACCAGTTGCCTCGCCTATTCGTGATTGATAGCATGGATCAGGCCGCCGTGATGGAGGAGTTGCCGTTTTTGTGATCACAGTTCCTAGATGTTTACCTGGTAAATCTATCATGTAAAGATTTGATAATCATGTCCGTCGGCTATTGTCTGAAGTTATTTACATTGAAACTAAAGAAACTGCAATTTTAGAAACTATAATTTCAACTATTCGTATAACATCATTTTAGTCTGATAAATAGTTAATTGTTTCCTTGTTTCTTACCTATTGTGTGATTGCTTGCTGTCAGGGTATCGTGTTTTTTACACTTTAACCTTTTGATTGCGTATTTTTATAATTTTGTGCAATGTTTCTTTTTTTATGTATTTATATCATATACATTTTATACGTTTACAACTCTGTGTACAGTGTGAGTCGCTAAGAATGGGAAATCCAGAAACTAGTAATAGTAGAGCCTAAAACATGAGGATTGAGCGCAACATGCCTTATACAAATGTTGCTCGTTTAAGACGTACAGGATGTGCAAGTTAATAATTTTATTTCTAAATTTCCCAATAATTCAGCGAGTTTTCACAGAATCAACGTGAAAATTGGTATTACTATGTTTTTCAGCATGATGAATAGGAATTGCTTATAGACGGCGCTAGTTACACCCTGCTGAATACGTAAATTGAAGCTTATCTTTTTTGTGAAGAAATAATAATAATAATAATTCGGGTTTATGAAATAAAACAATTACAAATAAGGTCATTAAAATCAAAACATGTCAGATGTTACATTTGTCAAAAATATATATAAAAAAAGAAAAAACATACAAAGCCAGGTAAAAAAATGCCTATGGCGAGTCAACTTTTTATAAATATAAAAGTACATACAGATGAAAAAATAAATGTTGTATATATAAGACACACAAAAACAAACTGGATGTAGATGTCTTAGGCTCTACTTATATATTCGTGCATGACGTATGTAAACATTCCATCTCCAAAAGTTTACGTCTTACTCTTTGTTGAAATTTATTAAAGGGTAGCGATGTTAGATCCAACGGCAATGTATTATATATCTTTGACCCCATAGTCGACGGAATGCTGTGTCTGCGTCAGTCTATCGTAGGTGTTAGTAGATTGTTTCTGTTTCGGGTTTGATAGTCGTGATTTTCTCCGTTAAATGCGAAGTCTTTTTTATGAGAGTGCACGTATATTACTAAATGTAGTATTGAAATTGAAAGTAGCGTAAGTATCGACTCTCTTCTAAAGTAGGACCTGCAAGACTCGTTATACTTAAGTCCACATATAGCTCTAATTGTTTTTTTTTGCAGCACGAAGATTCTCTCTGCAGAACTGGATAAACCCCAAAAAATAATCCCATAGCTGATCAAGGAGTGGAAGGAAGCAAAATAAGCTGATCTGACCGGTTCGTTGGTAGATACCTGCTTCAGCCTTTTTATCCCAAACAATGCAGATGTTAAATCTAGGGGGAGGGATTTGATATGCTCTGTCCAACTCAATCTGCTGTCAATCACTAAGCCAAAGAATTTAACGCTGAATTGCTGCTCTGTTTTTTTTTTTTTGGTAGTAAAGCGCAGTGTCTGGGTTTTACTCGTAAGTTATTTGCAGCAAACCAATTTTCTGCCTCCTGGACGATCGTGTTGGAGTGTCTTTGGAGGTCGTCACGATTTTTAATTTGAGTCAAAACAGAAGTGTCGTCAGCATATAAACAGAGTTCTGCATTTCGAATGTTACCAGGTAAGTCGTTGATGTATATGATAAAAAGCAGGGCCCCTAATATAGAACCCTGTGGAACTCCATACTTGACCTGTTTTGGTGTTGACTGGGTGTTTTGCCATTCTGTTATCTGTATTCTGTTTGACAAGTAAGAACTTAACAACTGCAACGTGTTCCCCCTGATGCCATAGTGTTCCACTTTATTTGCGAGCACCACTGGATTGACCGTGTCGAATGCTTTACTTAAATCAAGCATAGTCATATCAACCTCAGCACCACTATCAAATGCATTGTAGATGTAATTTATTGCCTCAAACACTCCTGTTGTTGTTGAACGGCCTTTTCGGTAACCATGTTGTTTGTATGACAGAAACTTATTTTTCTCAAGGTAGTCTTGTAGTCTGGTGGCAATAGCATGTTCAAAGATTTTAGAGATAGCTGATCAAATGCTTACGGGGCGGTAGTTTTCCTTTAAATCACAGGCTCCTTCTTATAAATTGGAATGACTTTTGCTACCTTGAGTTGCCCAGGAAAATTCTTGGTGAATACATATAGAAAATATTAGCCAGTGGAATGCTGATTTCTGTGCTTATTTGTTTCAAAAGTATCGTTGAAATGCCATGTATATCCCTTGTGGCTTTACCCATTAAAGTTATTATTATTTCTTGTATTTCGATAGGCGTAACTGGTTTGCAAAAGAATGAGTTGAAGTTGTTTATATCTGTGGTATAAAGAAAATCATCCGGTGTAAATGTGGAATGCACACCGTTAGCGATAACTTCACCTATCGAACAAAAAATAATCATTTATCGCCTCAGCAGACAAGTATAGTGTCAGGATGTGCCGTAGATTGTGAAGTTTACTTTAAGTATATGTGCTGGTCTTAAACCTCTTTCATATCAAACATTTCATTTGTTGTGGAAATAAATGATCTCAAGATAAGCTGAATTAATTTATTGTAATCCCAACTTTCAACTTTCAAAGAGAGAAAGGAGAATTCCTGCGAATAGAGGAAGCATGAATTGAAATGAAAACATTTTAGTATTAAGCTTCTCAAGCAAGGGTTGACGCTTATTCCCAACAAGAGTCTATTGTGCGTCAATCAAAGAATTTTAAGGAAGAATGCATCATCTGGGTTAAACTTATAAACACTTTGTATAAATTGTTTTATAGGTTAGACGATCACAAACAATGATTAATTAATGATCCTAATTTCCAAATGTCTACATTTAATTATCTGATGGGGTTTACACATCATTCTCCGCCTTTCTTAATGAATTGTTTAAAGTTCGTAATTTCATATATCTATTGTTACTGAACCGGTTTTTTTTTTTATAATAATAGATCATTTCATCAGAAAATAGCTCGAGAAAGACTATTAGATCAGCTTTTGTGTTCGAATGAAATGCTCGTTGGAAAAATTCGCCTTTGCAAAAGCAAGTTTTTCGATGTTTAGTCTCGACTCGCATAGAAAAAAATAACAAAAAAAAAGACGCCAACGCACCGGTATCGAAACAGCCGAAGACAGATTGTCTAGTTTGCGTTATTCGCTTTTTTTGTCGAGGTGCGCGCGAGTTTCAACTAACCAGTCTGTCCTCTTGTTCTTCATTTTTTTTCTCCTTATTCATTTAGCTCGCGCCGCTTTAGCGTTACATTTTAATTGATCTGTAAACGTTAGAATTTCATTAACGAAACAGGTGCTTATATATAAATAAAGGAACGATAGTTATAATGGAATCAATAGCGACACAAAAAACTTCAATACTCGGATCTCTAAGAAATTGATATGCCGGTTGATATACACATTTTTTTATCTCTAATTATTATAAATTGAAAGATACACATTTCGTTTTCAAGCCATACTTAATTGTATATTATTGTAATAGTATAATCATGCATTATAATCTTATGCTAACTTCCATCGTCTATTTCTTTATTCCGTTCAAATTTCTGTTCCCCTGCAACCTAAACAGGTGTAGCAAAATCTTCATTGATCAGATATGTATGAGAAATATGCAAAATTTGTCAATTATGTTTCTTATTTCCGTTACGTAACTTTTTTTCAAAATGTTTACTTACTTTAATTTGTTGGACGGTCCAAGTGTCCAAGCCATAAAAAGGTGTTTGAACTAAACAATGAGCGAAATAACTTGGCTGGATTTCCCTAAAATAATAAGCTCAGCATATAAAATGATAAAAATTCTTCTTCTTATATTAAACATTAGCAGAATTATTGTTGTAGGCATGCACGCGTTTCTTTCATTTCAAATTCTTTATACCCAAAAAGTAGTAGTTTTCAAGGTGGAGTCTTCTGTTGAAGAAATCCATAATTAGAAGTTTCAAGTTTCTTTAATATTTCTTTTTAAATAATTTCTACCGAATCCCTTCTATTATAACGTCTTAAAAAAAGTTTGAAAATAGCATATGTATCCCGAAATTTAGTACTCACTTTAAAATTAGATAAATTGATTAACCTTAAGTATTGACATTAATTTAAAAATTGGAGACTGGTAACGATACCTCAATATTTGGAGTTTTTCTGCTTAGTGAGTCCATCCGACATAGAGCCTCCCGAAACATGCAGCCAAAAGCCTTTTGTATTTAATTCTCCCATTTTTATGCCTTTTAGAAGAAAGTTTAGTTCGGCTAGAAATATAAGTTCCCTGCCGTCAGTCCTTGGTTCGTGACTATTCGCGGGCCTCAAGACAAATTATGTTCGATTCGATAATTCAATCCTTCAACATATCCTTGACCCGTGGCCCAACTTTGTCTGCAATCAAAGTTGGTTAACGCCAGTTTTTTTAAGGCAATTTCTGGCTTCTTCATAGGTTCTGCTATATACCAATTTTACATCCGCCATCCCAGACTTGCCCTTTACTGATTCCTATTGCTCTGATATTCTTCTCGTCTTTGGAAGGTTTTTGGATTTGGTTAGTTAAATCCGTGCACTTTTAAAGATTCGTTATAGATGATTTTTTCTTGAACTAAATTTTAGTGTCTCCTTTGGAGAGTAATTTATAATGCTCCTCCACTGACAGATGTATCTTGAATGATGGTTTTCCACTCGTTTGCAATCGTACGTTGTGAATGACGAGTAGTTTTCTAATCAGATTTATCTGCTCCTGATTCATTGGTTTCTTTCAGATGCACTACGCATCTTACTCTGTCAGCTGTAATTAATATGTATAGTATATAAATGGATTGGTGATGTTACACTGCGACCTAAAAAGATCTGTTGCGTCTCCTATTATTGCTGCTTTACAGCTGGCCTTCCAATCCTATTCCTCCAGAAAGTGCTAGGATATCAGAGGGCCCCGGTCTAGGTAAGTCTCCCTCTTCGATTTCACATGCTCCAGGTGCAACGCCCTTGAATTACACATGCTACGCAGTTTGAGAGGAGATGTATGGATGTTTCATCCTGTTTCCCACAAATCTACATTCAGATTCCTTTTCCAATCCACAAGCTTACTCAGGTGTCCTTTCCGTCTTAATGGTCTAAGTATCCTGTTTAATATGCGAACATTGTTCTTACTCAGGTTGATTCTGTATCCTCCTCTGGTTATAAGTACCAGAAGAATTTTACTTGCTTCATTCCCTGGAGATTTTCCAGTAACTGGATTTTCTCATGCTCCATTCTATTTTGAGTTACTTCAGTATTGTACTGCGATGTGCGCTTACGTGAGCCTAGTCCAAAAAAGGTTACACCCCCCTCACGAACTTTCCCAAATATGTAATAACAAAATAAATAAAAGTTCAATGCAAAAAAAAGAATAAATGCTCATAATAACATGGATGTCATATTTTAAAGTCATCACTTTTATACACATCTTTTACTACTGCGGGACAGTTATCATTACACGTGCAATTTATCTGGAAGGTATTTATAATAGTGAAATTCTCGTCGGACAGCAACAATGAGGAAAATATGAAGGTAAAAACCCTAAGCGTAAAAGGATTTTCTCGCCTCATGTGGCGCGTAAGTATTTAAGTAAATGGCAGTTATCACTGAAATGCGGTACGCGTGTATGAATGGGAAAAAAAAAAGTAGCAGCGGGGTGGTACCTACCCGTACGAGAAGAAAATATGGCACGACACCGCATATATCAGTACGTGTAAGTTTCTTGCAGCGCGTGTCAAGCAAAAAGACCCTCAAGAGTTCAGTTCTTCGGCGGCGTTCCGCCAGCATGCTTCGCGTCTCGTGGTTTCTCTGTTCAATGTTATGTCTTCTGCTCGATTGCCTGTGGTGGAATCGATATGTCAGTGCAGGTAGAGAAATATGATATTTATTAATATATCTTATGCCTTTATACAACTTTATTATATTACTTTTGATGTGTTGTGTATATTCTGTTTTAATCTGAATCAATAATATTGTATTATGCCCATTGTTCGCCGAGGAAACGCTATACTTTAAACATGGATTATTTTAAAGAAAAAGTTATAGCTCCTTCAGCTTCAGCAACACTTTTCCGCGACATCGTGTGCTAAAGAAATGATAATAAAGTTAAACAAAATGATAGTAAACTTAAATATCAGAGATATATCTTTACTATGTCTTAAAATCTTGTTTTCTTTTCCATTTTATTGTCGATTCCTTTGTATCCAGTGTGCTACGCATTGTTTTGTGACTCGCACTCTTTTGGTGTTGGCAAAGTAAGTAAACATAAAATATAATGCTGGTTGACAATATGTTTGTTAATACTCATTCATTTTGTGCTAGTTACTGCTATAGAATAAGTATGATGTCTTTAATATTATAAATTGAAAATGATTGCTGGCAACAAAAGAAAAACAAGTTTAAAGATACTATATTCCAGAAATTATAGTAAACATGGTTATCTCTTCATTTGCTACTTTATTTAATGTTTATTCACGGATGTTGCCCATCAGGCATCGCAAACATATTTTTTGTGTTTGTATTAATACTATCAGGTCATTATTTAATTAAGATCACCGTGTTCAGCATGAGGTCATCACAGAACGGGACCTCTGTATTCAATTACATTACTCGAGGCATCTTTAGCTATCACCGCTAATGTGTAATGAGTGTGATGACAATACACGATAATAGCCTATATCATATTCTATCCTAGAAACATTATTACATTTTATGTTGACATGAAGTAATAAATGTGGCCAAAATCTTTTATTATTTAATTTAATAAGCAATATAGACATTTAATGCTCGATATAATTTGATGTTTTTTATAAAAAATAATTTTATTACCTAATTCTAAAACTTTTATTAGAAGCAGCAGTTCAAAATCTGATTTTCTCTGATATGGATAATAAATTAAAAGAATCATTTCTACTGATGAGCTACGTTTGAAAAAGTTTGTGTAAATTACACAGTGGAACACGTTGGCAATAAAAGCGACTATACACCCACAGTGTAATAGAGTTTGTGTAGTTTACATATCTTATGTAAAACAACCCCAATTCGTGTAGCAACTATACAATGCAGATAATGTAATTTTCACATTGCTGTTGTAAACAGTTTACTTTTACATTGTAAGAAGGAATTCTTCTACATTGCTTCTGTAATTTGTCTAAAGGGGTATTCACACTTATGCAAAGTTCTCGCAGCAATTCTTATTTGAATAAAAGTGCACGCAATTAGTATTCAGATAATGGCAATTTTACAATAATATCTGATCAGAATAATCTGAATACTAATTGCATGCAACTTTTATTCAAATAAGAATGGCATAAGTGTAAATTCGCCTTAAGATAGAAGTGACGTCATTCACACTGTAAGGTATGAAATTTTGTTGTCGATATTATTGTTAGATACATCTTTGCAACCGCTCTACAAAAATAACACTGCCGACAAAATTAAATTCATCGCTATATAGCGCAGTGACTATCAAAACTGATTCACCATTTTGAGCACTTGGTAATTAAAAAAACAGATAGGAAAATACGAAATTCGCTGGACAAGGACATTAATTTTGTCGGGCAGTACACCTGCATTTACTGAAAGAAATAGATCATATATGGCATTTTTCATGATGTGTTATGAACTTTCGAGGGACAAAACCCTAATCGATTTGCTGGTGTAAATAGATAAAAAATGTATGTGTAATACGTATATGTGTCTATCTACTAACGCGAATGTACTGACGGATCTTTAATGAAACGTACCTAATTTTTCAGCAGTTGGTTTCCCTAAGTTATAATTATACCTTCTTGTATTGTTCATGTTTCTTTTTTTCTTAACTGTTGATACACTTAAATTTAACTGCACACACACAGCAATTATACAAATATCTACTATGTGTTACATTTACTGTGTACCAGAATATTTTGACCATGGATATTTACATAAGGACATGTGTGTCTTGCAAGGAATTCTGTACGGTTCCCCAATTTTGTGTATTTACAAGATTATGTAAAAGCTGTTAGCTTCTCTTGGTAATTAATACAAAATTTTGTAAAAACCACTTAACTATGTAACATTTCACAGTGATTTATCGTAATCCTTTAAATTTTACTTATCTTTGAACTGTGTATTTGGTAATTTTTTACTTAGTACTCATAAATACGTAAAATTACATGGTTTTTATCAGCGTAGTTAACTGCCCTTAATATTCTATTAAATTAAAAAAAATCTATAAAACAACAACAGTGCTAGAATTTTGCTTTATTTGTAATATCTTCTTACCGCAAAAACGTAAGATAAGAATTGTAAGGAAATTTTAAAAGCTACCAATCACGTAAAGAAGAAATACTTACGCTTGCCAGTGTAAAAGCCAAAGTCAAAGTCATTCGCTCCACTTTTATTTTTCAAAGAATGACGTTGTTCTTTACTTGATTGGAAAAATATTGTAATAGATTAGTTTTTAAATTTTTGAAATGCCTTGATTCTAACAGACATAATGAGTGCACAATGAAAAATCAACCATCCTTTATACTCTTACCGTAACAATATTCTTACGACAAGCTCATCAAAACTTCAACAATCATAGTTCCAAGCCCACCTGAATCTAAATCACCCAAGTCTAGGCACATGGGGTTATAATGTTCTTTAACTTACCCTCGCTGATTATGGAAAGATTGACCTATACCAAATCCACATGCCTGAAATGCTATCATCTACTGAAAACTGTTATGAAATCGACGATGGATTTCTAATTTCGTTTCTAATTCATATTTCTGCCGTTTTTAATGGTTAGCCTTTAATTTGACAAGTTTATTTAAATATAATTAAATGTAGAAACAGTGCTTACAGTTCAACTTTACCGTTCCACAAGATTTAATTATAAGTTTGTTCGCGTCGCATGAACTATTTGCACTATTATGCACTTTTTAGAACTTTTGTGTGCAAAAGTACATATTAGTGCAAATAGTTCATGCGACGCGAACAAACTTCATATGATCTATAGTAGGGTACTAACAATTTGTTGTATGTTTGTGTCAGTACTTGCCAGGACAAATCCGACAAAAAATTGGACAATATAACCGCCGCTCAAAAGTCGGGAGAACAAGTTGTGAGTGTTAAAGTTTTTTTTTAAATGGGCGCCAGCTGGGCTAGCAGGGCAGAAGAACAGGATTGGGCAATAAATAACGCTAATATAAGATTAAATAACAATTTAATATAATTAAAAGAATAACCAGTAAAATTATAACAATATTACAATGATTACAATTGCCAAATAACATACAGATAATAAGATTTTAAAAAGTGAATTTAACAAAATGTCTAAATAGCAAAATATAAATTAGGAACAACTGCCCACTAATGCATTGTTTCTCCATCAACTTGAATAGCCAAGGCATTCAATAAATAACATGTGGTTAAATTAAATGTAAAAAAATAACATAAGTGAAGTAAACAATCTATTGTGTTATGTATCTGCTCTATATATTTATAAGTGTCCTATCTTGTTTTTTAGTATTAAATTGTTAGTATTAAATTGTTACTTAAACTTATATTAGTGTTGTTCATTGCCGAATACTGGCTTCCTCGCTGCTAGAAACAGCTGGCGCTCATTTCAAAAGACATCAGAACTCACACCTTTGCTCCTGATTTCGGTAACCCTTTTTTTCTCTTTTATCTTGATCTGTTTATTTAAGCTTTTGTTTAACATTGAACTTTTAATTTTTGAAGTGAATATTAGATTTGATAATTCAAACGAAAAAATCCCTGGAAGAGCTCAAGAGCAATTTTATGCTCGCCACCAACTGTACCTTGAAAGGTCACATATTCACACAAGATACAACTAATTAAGTTGTATATAGATTCTCAGCTCGTATTTGCGTTAATGTTTATGTGCGAAAGTATATTCTCAGCAAAGAACACACCTTTGCTGTTTAGATCACACGATTAAGGATAGGAAAAATGCGTGTATTGCTCAGCAAGCGTCGCATCAATAACAGTTGGGGCTACATCCGATAATTATCATAAAATTGAATCGCTAAATATTACCCTTCATCTTCTCGATGTAGCGCTAATGTATTGTTGCACTTAGGCGATAGCATGTGTGCTTGCGAAATGATTTAATATACCATGCTGGCAACTTTCCTTTGGGTGTCCAGAAAATTTAAGACGAATTATTACCCCATAAAAGTTATTTGACAAAGATCTCTATTATAGTAATATCTGCTTAAGGCATTTCATAAAGTATATTTAGTTATCTTTGTATGGATTGAGTTCCCAAGTTATACCCATATTTTCACGTTTGTCAACTCACAGTCCGAGCCAAAACGTTTTTAACTACCATGGTATATGCAGAACTAGTGCGGCCGAGTTCTATGTAAGAGAGAATACCAATTGTGTTCAAGGATGATTTAAGTAACATCACGTGATGTTTATGCGTGTACAATGTTATCTTTAAGATAATGTACTTATTGTTAGTTAAATTTTAGATATTAATTCAGAAACTTCAGAAACTTTAGGAAGGACATTTTTTTTCTGAAGATAGCTAAATGCTTAAGAATATCAAGATGAACCTGTTGATGAAACATACCATTTTTCCGGCGTAGGACTTACTGCGACGTTTCTATGATGATGTAGATTTTATAATTCTCTTAAAGAAGCTAGAGAGCAAAAAAAGCTCTCCTTGATAAGCTTGTCAAGGGCACCATGATATCTAGACGAAATTGTTGCAATTCATCATTGCCCAGAGAAATAAAGAGATGGTCGAGAGAGCAAAAGCGTCGTTATCTTATAGCTATCAGCATCCCACAAGTATTGATTCTAAGTTGGTTGGGACTACGCAAGTACGCTATTTGAGGCGGGCACCAAAGTAAAACCATGCATGCATTAATCCATGTGCTGCGTCATTGGGCAAAAACATCTCAACAAAGACGAACAAACAGCTGACTCCTTTAATCTAAGGGGAAAAAAATCGTGACCTTAGCCCGCTTATGCGCTAGAACAAACTTAAAATAATGATGCGAATGAGCTCGTACCAAATAACTGTCAGATGATAATATTTTCTTTACCGCAGATGTTACTCGCTTAAATGGCATCATAGATTATAAACCTCGAAACTTTCAAATGACTCAAGAACTGTATTTAACAAAAGCTAGTTGTGTTTCCTATGATTCGAACAAGCTCAGAAAAGCTGCGAATCGAGCGCTCAAATTTGCTAGAGACACTTGCATGTCCTGCTCTAGTAAAGTAAAATATTAGTAAAAACGTATAATGAGCAAAATTGTAATTCGGCCAACTTCAACGTATACAGTGTAATTCAATTAGTCGTCTTACTTCCACTTGTATATGTATATTTCAATAGTTATTTACATTAGAGAGAGATAGCATCCACTAGCGTCTATTCTAGACGGATGTTTTTTAGAGTTCATCCAACAAGTTTAGGCCCTTAAGTATCTTGTTGAATGAGATTGTTTTCAGATTGTTTCCAGTTTCTAGGAAGGGTATTCCCTTTTCAAAAGTTACAACACTTGACTCTTATAGCAGCAGGCAGTGGTATAGATATATGCTCAACTGTCTCCTCATTTTCTAAACATAGTCGGCATTTAGTCTCATCAGAAAGCCCGATTCTGTGTAAGTGCTTTCTGAGTTTACACCTGACATTTTTACGGTAAATTCTAGCAGTTCCTTGGTTCTGGCAAGCCTTGGTGAAATATACTTCTTCGCAAGCTCCAAATCAGGACAGTGCTCCAGAATTGGAGCACTTTTTGATTGCTCAGAATTTGATTTGCTGTTTAGGTACGGTACTATGATCCTAAAATTGCACTGCAGCACCATTTTTTGCAAGCATGTCTGCTTCCTCATGTCCAAGAATGAGTGAGTGCCCAGGTAGCCAGATTAAGAATAGATTATTAGCCATCCCTAATGTGTTTAGAGTATGTTTACAGCTCCAGATCAGTTTCGAGTTGCATTTATGCGCCTCTAGGCTTTCAATATCGCCTGACTGTCGCACACGTCTCAATGGCGTAGATTTCAGCCTGAAAGATAATTGTGTGCTGTCCAAGGTTGTAAAATTCTGACTCTTTGACTGCGACAAAATATTCCTGCGCCCATACCCTGGCTTGGTTTTCGAACCGTCTGGCGTCCGCAACCAGCAGGTGCCGCGTCAGTGCTCTTTTGTTGCATCTCCATTCCTCTCTGTTTGGAAGAAAAGGTAGTGAAGTATGCATCCATCACTGTCAAGTACACATTATGTCCGAGGGCATTCCAAGCATGCCGTTGGAAGTAACCGATTCTAGCAGCTCCCTTTCTACAACAATGTGCAATAGTAGTAGATCCAAAAGAACTTCTAGTGCCAATGACGGGAAAGAAGGCATTGCTTCCGTGATTCCACATTGCGATCCTTTGTATGGATGTAAGTTTTGGTGTGGTTCTGGCTTTTGCGCTTTTTTTCCACCATTTGCTATTGCTGCATAAGTTATGGTGGGACGCACTACCATCACATAGAGCCAATGGACTAGCTTGGAGACAGCCTATAAGATTTCCCAATATCGTTCGGCATGTCCACAGGGATATGCTTGCCTTGTGAGTTTTCCAAATGCGGATTCTAGATAATATCTTATCAAATACAGACGCTTAGATATTTTAAATTGTTCTGCAAATGCAAGCTTTACACCTTGAAATAGTGGGTGGTGTCAAAAGTCCATTCTTCCTGGTGAACGGTATTACCGTAGTTTTGTTTGGATTAATGGCCAATTTTTTCCCCACAGCACAACTACAAATTGTATTAATCACTTTCGGAGGCTGAGAAATTTTTCTCTCTCCCGATCCTCGTAATAGTATTACGATATCGTCAGCATACGCCTGCATCTCGGCTCCAAGCGCTTCAATGATAAACCAGCAGGTTGTTCACCAGAAGTGATCAAAGCAGTGGAGATAAAATCCTCCCTGCGGACACTCCCTCCTGCCCTAAACTTGACTACCTCCGCGCTTAGAGTCGTTATCACAAGCCTGTTCGTAAGCATAGCGGGATATTTGTATTAGATGTTTTGTCCGGAAAAATATTTAGAAAAACTTTATTTCATTTAATAATCAATTTAATTAAGAGAGCAATGGTAGAGAGCCCTTTCTAGTACAAAGGGGATCACAATAGATCTGAAAAGGTCGCGGTGAAACAGGTCCGTAAGGCCACCCCACGCCTAAATCTAATTTAACCTCATGATATAAAACATTTTAGTGTTAATTTAATAATATTTGAATAGGTTCCGAAATATGAAATTATTTTAAAAGATCCACCAGTCATTAAATCACCAAATCAGTTCACTTACGATAGTTTGTCAAAAAAAGATGTGTGCAGTGACACCAAACAACATTTTCTTCCTTTCTGGTAATTTTTAATATTTTTATATTAGTGTAATTTAATCGCTTTTGGTTTTCGTTTCGTTTTTTTTTATCCATTCAATGTAGTGTTGGGATAAACGAATTTCATTCACTTGCATAGTTATGAGGAATATTGCAGTGTGAAGTCAAAGAATGAATAAAACGAATACTCAAGTGGTGGAAGCAAGAGCAAGCAGCTTTCGTTCACGGCATTGGCTTTTTATAACAGTTTACTTTTTAATTTTTGGACATATGACTTATTGATAATCTGTTCTGTTCCTAAATGTACATTTGTTTACATACAAACACATTGCTATACGTTTATTCTCGTGAAGGTTATGTGAGAAGATCTACTTCATGTACAAGCGCTTCGTTCATGTAGTGAATAAAATAGACTGCTGAAGTGCATTATGAACGTTGAATGATAATGAAAGTTTGTTCTCAATACTACTGCAATGATCAAAAAATTTTTGCTAATCAAATGTATTGGAACAAGTTGTGAAACGAAATCGAAAGAGGAAAACGGTATAAAGCAATCATTTCTATGAATGTCGTTTTTGCCTAAAGCTACTGAAAATGCAAGCAAGATGCAGTCTTGATGTCAAGACTTTTTTTCTGTATTTTTCATAAATCTCAGTTTCTCGCATAACTAATGTCAATAATGATTGACACTGTAGATATGATTACATAATGATGCGGTATCTCGTATGAGAAGAAGATCCGGATGTCGAAAAAACGTTGATCGAATCTCGTTGCGTTTATTATGACATCCTTGCGAGCAGACTGTCACAGCACGCTAATCGTCGGTGCAGTAACAAACTCGCCGTCTTATGTATAGTATATACTACGTATAATGCTTACATACATCTGATTCATGTGTTTCGGTTTTTACCCACGTCGAGGTATAAACGAACAGTTGTATGGAAGCCGGACCGGTTGTGGTCGGCTGTCGCAGTCGATATTTTAATGTTGATTGTGACGGTCAATTCTGTTTGCGCTTTTGCGCATGGTCTGGCCTGCGCTAAAGAGTGAGTGGTTTAACTTCATCCTTGGCAAAGAAGTATACTTCCGATATCGAATATTCTCACAGAATCATGCAAGTTAGTTACTTTATA
>RXPK01003627.1:0-76700 GCA_004143645.1 Protaetia brevitarsis | reverse complement strand
TCCTCTTATTTTGAACTTGAAAACTATGCAGATTGGCAGAAAACCGTAAGCATTTTGATTCAAGAGGTTTTTCCTTTTGTTATAAACATTTATTTATTTTAGACTTAGGCGTAAACACAATAAAATGCCGTTGATCATTTTCAATCGGAATTAATTATCTCAAAAAAAACCCATGCACTAAAGCAGGGATTTGCCGTTAGAATGTTGTAAATCCTAGTAGTATTGGGGAAGTTGGTCGCAGTGACCACTCTAGTGTGCCGTTAAAGAAATCGTCCTCTCAATGGCGATGACTCCTATCAGATGTTGTTCTAGTAAATATACCAGATTAGTATGTTACAATCGTAGTTTCCAGGCCTATTTTGTGCGAAATATTATCTGGAATGAAATAGGAGATGCGCCATCTATGCGACAATTTCTCTACTACACATAAGTACATCTGCTCATCTGCTGTACTATATGGCGAGAAAACTGCTATACGGAAATAAAATGCTATATTTATTTTTACTTCCATGTAAATATTTAGTTAAATTAATAAATACTGCGCTAGCTTCAAATAAATCTACTAATCAAATTATTTGTTTGATTGAATACAGGAATATTTTTAATATTCCTAAATCAAGTAATATTTTAGTAACTGTAACCAAATGCATGAAAAATGGTTGAAAACAACAAGATCGTTTTTCTCGTGTGTAACAGTTTTAAAACCTTCAAACACTATATACTGCTGTAAAGTTCCTTGGCTTATACAACGTAAATCAGCATTAACTGAAGAGATTTCAATTATCTCTGAAATTTCTTTAACCTCGCGTGAAAAATATTCATTTTTGTTCATTATTGTTTGTGTATTTGAGACTTATGCACGTGGGAACATGAATAAAATTAAAATACTTCCGCGTAAAAAAGCACTCAGCTTGAATACAGGTGCTTGCATTTTCCGTTAAAGGGCAAAAGTTTTAAATCAATGTATATATGCGTATTCACGCAAATAAACCAAAACGTCCGGCTTTTTTTATTTAAAATACCGTTTATAATTCAATAATACTTAAAAGAAACTAAAATATGTTTGTTAAATATGTGCATAATAATAACAATATAATATGTAATGTGTATTGTCTTACTTAAACAGAAGTTATAAAGACATTATAAAATTTTAATCGAAACTAAGGTGCATTCCATTTAATTACGGTTACTTTTCGGCGAAAAGCATGTACTTAAGAAGAAAATAGTCTTCCGGCAAAACAGCACGCTACTTTCAATTAAAATAAACACTCTTCCTGAGAAAAGTATTCTTTTCGTTGAACATGATAAAAACCAAAAGTTATATAAAACTTTTCATTCAATGCAATCTCTTTTCTCAGTGTACGTGTCACTGATTCTTTTGCTTGAATGTGTGAGTTAATTGTCTCGTGGAATTTTTGATAAGACTTAGAAACTTTGTTAACAAATTTATTTGTAGGTTCCCACAACTTAACAAAACGGAATTACAGCTTGAAGACTAAACTGACGTCGAACTGCACTGTTTCACGTCAATATTTAGACTTAACTTAAATTCTATTTGGTATCTTTTTATATCGTTAAAAGTAAAATTACCTAACTTACATTTCCGACATTATTATTTTTATCGTTGTAGAATATCCTATTATGGGGTAAACATCTTATCTTTTGCTTATATTATATTATAATACAAAGAATCTCTTATCTATGCCGCAGGTAACTTGTTATATGATTATTTAAATTAAATCTTGCCACTATCATTGACCTTAAAAAGTTAAAAATAAGCGCGTGTTGTTACATTATAGTACAAACCATATTCTTGTTCTTTGCATTTGAAAAGAAGTCTGTCTCCTTCGTATAATTTGCTCAGCACCGTAAACCAAGCAGACTAATATCTTGCAATACAATAAATTTTTGTGCTTTAGTCCGAAATTTGAATGACGAATAATTGTCTCACGCTTTTTTTGATAAATAAATTCTAACGCTTCTAAAGTGCTAAAATTGTGAAATTTCATCCATAATATATGCAACTTTAAAACTTTGTCGGCGGGGTTCTGACTCATGAATAGAGACCGGATTATATGCAAAGTGCATATATATTATTTTTTTGCATATCTTTAATTATAGTCTATATGTAGACGTATTACACTAACTGAAGTTAATTAGCGCTAATTAGCGATTGCATATATTGCATATTTAGGCATTTCTATGCATATTTTTACAAAAGTTGCATATATTGCATATTTAAGCTTTTTCTTATCCTTTCTATTAGTAAAAAATCCTAGTAATTCCTAATATAGATCGACAACCGACAATTCTCAGAACGATAAATCTTTTACGTTGGTTTCTCTAATACTTTTTTCCAAGAACTGCACGTGTTTAATTTCGCCTAGCAGAAGGGATGTGGTAAATACGTTTTATTATTATTAATTCCCTAATAAACTATTCATTAATGAATGAATATCTTTGAGTGAAGCAGCATGTAATTGTGTTACGTTTTTAAATACTGTGCGTATATACAATGAGTATAACGAACAACATTTCTTTATGGATTAAGCCATATCCAGAACTGGTAAAGAATGGCGACAAAATATTTTGTCGAGCCTGCAGTAAACTGATAAGTTTAATTTTACTAAAAGCTTTACAATTGTTTTTAAATTCTTTAACTATTGATATAAAATGACAATTGTTGCTGTAGGTGTCTTCTGAGAGAAAATACCTGATTGATCAACAAGCTAAAACTCCATCACATATTGGAAAATGTGAAAAACTAAAGCGATCCGCATGTGTGCAGCAATCTATACGTCAATGTGTAACATCAACTTTACGAAACTCACAACAAGAAGAATATAATACAGATCTGTGTAACGCATTAATTTCGTCTAATATACCATTAGCAAGATTAAACAATGTTAATTTGAAATCATTTCTGCAAAAAATATTGAAAACATAATATACCTGACGAAAGTACCTTACGAAAAAATTATGTCACATCTTGTTACCAGCAAACAATAGCAGAAATTCAACAATTGGTAGGGAATAATTTTATTTATATCATGGTAGATGAAAGTACGAATAAGTGTGGCGTTATATTGCCCATTTGTTAATAGGAATCTTCATGAAGATATTGTAGGTAAATCATATTTAATTTATTGTAAAGAACTTCGAAAAATAAATAATGTGACAATTGCCCAATTCGTTCAAGAAGGTTTATCAAATTTCTTTTTACCTGGAAGTATACCTTGTGAAAAAATTTTACTAATGTTGTCCGACGCTGCACCATTCATGATAAAATCCGCGCAAAATTTAAAATTTTTTTATAGTAACATTATTCATACGACTTGTTTAGCTCATGGGTTCAATCGTGTAGCCGAAGACATTAGGAATCAATTCCCTTTGATTAATGATTTAATTAGCAATGTCAAGGAAGTATTTTTAAAAGCACCTTTACGAATCCAATTTTATAAGGAGAGACTTCCCGGTCTTAAGTTGCCTCCTGAACCGATTATTACGAGATGGTATACATGGTTAGAGGCTGCCATTTTTTTGCCGACAATTTTGAAGGAATAAAAAATGTAATTCTTGAAATCATTGCTGACTGCATTGCTCTAGAAAACTGTAAAAAGATAGTAACATCAACAGAATTGCTACAAAACCTTTTGTATATTAAGTCAAATTATAGCTTTGATTCAAGTTCCATTCGTAAAGTAGAAACGCAAGGATGTCGCTCTCGGAATCAGTCGAAATAGTAGACGAATTTCATATGCTATGTAAGAAGGTTAAGGGTACAATAGGTTATTCTATATACGATAAATTTAAAAAAGTGATAAATAAAAATGCGGGGTATTTGAAATTGAAGAAAGTTAAGAAAATTTTGGAAGGTGAAACAGTAAACGATTTCGACTTTAATTTTAGTTTAGAATGTATTGCAAAGTTAAAAAATGCACCAATTACATCTGTGGATGTTGAAAGAAGCTTTTCTATTTCGAAACATATGTATTGTGATAGAAGACGAAACTTTCTTTTACACAATTTTGAAAAACATTTAATTATAAATTGTTTTAGAAATATGTTGTTGTGAAAATTTTGTGCAATAAAGTTAATGTTTAAATTTCTGCTCTTATTTATTTTACGTAAAAATTTTGCATATTGTCGCAATTTTTTTGCATATATGCCCCAGGTTTTTGCATATTTTCTCAAAAATCGATGCATATATATGGGCATATATTCCAGTTTTTCTTTGCATATAATCCGGTCTCTACTTATAACAAATTATTATTCTCGTAATACGTAGACGTAAAGGTCGTAACACGAAGAAATCTGGGTGTTATAACGTGTATATTGTACACCTAAATATGTTTACTATCCAATTACAACCGGTAACAACTTAGCAATTCGGTCGCTACAGAATCCATTACGCCACGGAAGCGAACGATACTCGCGGAAGCGAAGTAAAAAGGCACCTACCTACATATATTTGCGGCGAAAGAAATTAGATTTAATTGCCACTAAATTCGCGTCCGCCCTTATATCTCTCAGGATAATTGGATAAGTTATGTAATCGTTAAGCGCATCTGTTAATACGGTTCAGTTCAATTTAGTTATATTTAAGTATAGGTCAGCAGAGGTATAAATACGTGAATATACACAGAGTGTCAAACAATGATGTGCAGTGATCGATATATACACTTAACCGCAAAATTAACGCACCACTCTGACTTTTGGTTTTATTTCAAGAAATATTATATATTTTCCGATTCATTAATATTAGTTATAATAATTTATTCATTATTACGCCTTTTGTAGGTTTTTGTCTGTATTTTTGTCTTTATTTAATTTTGAAATCATAGCAGCTTTTCATGAGGGGCTTGTTTTCAATAAATAAGCCTCACTTCTAAAATAAAAGTAGGCATTGTTTTTTAATTGTTTTACCAATTGATAAGATAACTGTCATTCGTGGAATACATATGTTTGCGATGGAACGTGCTAGACGAAATTTAAATCGTGATGAATGTGTTCAAATTGTAACTTTGTCCAATCAAGGACTAACAAATCGCGAACTTGGTAGAAGATTTGGCGTGGCTCATACAACGGTCGGTAGGGTTCTGCACAGATTTGTAGAGACCAACGATTACGCTAGACGACGTGGCCAAGGCAGGCCACGAGCTACAAATGCGGTGGAGGATCGATTTTTGATGCTTCGAGCACTTAGGGAACGGTTCACTACTGCACGAATGCTCCAAATACAACTAAGCGCGGTTCATGGCACTGCTGTTAGTCAAGATACCATAAGAAGAAGACTTCGTACTCAAAATTTACGACCTCGGCAGCAGCTACTGGTCCAGATTATCTGCAAACCACCGAAGAAACAGATTGGCTTTTGCAAGAAGGCATGTGGATTGGGAAATCCATCATTGGAGCAGGTTTATTTACGGATGAGTCACGGTTTTGCCTTGTAAGTTCTGATCGTCGTCCAAGAGTGTACAGAAGGCCAAATGAAAGATATTCCGCATGTAACATTCGAGAAACCACATTATACGGAGGCGGTTCAGTAATGTATGGGGTGGAATATCTTTAACAGCTCGCACGGACTTTTTATCGTTGATGGTGGACGTCTGAATTCTGAACGATACATAACAGACATTTTAGAACCTTTTGTGATACCTTTTGCACCTTACATTGGCGATGGGTTCATTCTTATGCAGAATAATGCGAGGCCACATGCGGCACATATTGTTACTGAATATTTAAATTACGTTTAATATTCAAATCCTCGAGTGGCCAGCCTGTAGTCCAGACCTGAACCCAATCGAGCATCTTTGGGACATAATGGGACGGAGGATTAGAAGGCAGCATCCACAACCTACCAGCTTAGACGAGCTGCGACAAAGTCTTATTCGCGTATGGGACGATATCCTTCAAGAAACCATCAGATCTCTAATTGAAAGTATGCCACGACGATGTCAGGCTACAATAACAGCCAGAGGTGGTAACACTAGTTACTGATAACCTAAATACGGTTCAAAAGAAGTTATCTTTGTGTTCGTAATAATAATGATCATTTTACATGATTTTGTTAAAGAAGTCTTATTTTCAGTTTTTGTTTATTTCCTACAATTCATTTAAGTCAAACTTATTGTTATTATCGAAATAATTCTGTTTGTGTATTCTATTCTTAATATGTTTTTCAAAATGTATGATAATTTTGACTGTAATTATAATAAATCGAAATATATAAGTGGTGCGTTAATTTTGCGGTTAAGTGAATATGGATTTGACGGTAACGATTTTGTCTAATTGAGCGAAAATAAGCACAAAAATCTAACACTCTGGGTTATACAGGGAGTTGGCATCGACTTTCTCACTTTAAATGCAACTACCTGTACACTGAGAAAAATATTTAATAATCATAAATAAAAATATAATTATCGTAAGTAAAAAGTTCACCTGAATAGGAGACAAAAGCACAAATTACTTAGCACCAGTAAAAAAGAGATTCTAAACACTGATACTAACAAGAAGCAATCTAAGTTACTTACGGTCTGTTTCATACCGGTAACTTATGAGGTTACTGAAGTAGTTAAGTCAAAGAATATATGCAGTTGCGGTAAGTAAAAGATTTGCTCATGTCAAGTATGTATTGTAAGATGTATTGCTATGAGTGAACTAGTCTATAATGGCTATCACACCTTCATTATTAACCTCAATTAATACAAGCTATTTGGATTACTTGTGATAAGGAAACAGTATCATTTAATGCACGTTCACTAAATACCTGATAATCCTGATACATATAGGGTGATTCTCAATATATGCGGAAAACATTAAGAGCTGATTCCTGAGGTTATTTTGATCATAAAAGTTCATATAAGTATATGTTCAAAACGGTTTGGTTTTAAAGTTATTGAAAGTTTAATAATAAATTATGCACTATGACTAACACGGTATAATATCACAGTTGGTTCTTCAAAAACTATTGTGTTGAGAGGGAATTATTTATTTGTCATTTCAATATTTGTCAATAGTTGTCAGAGTATTCATTCAGTTTATTGCCAGTTTCTATTTTCTAACATGAATTACACGAACGCTGAGATGTGTGATATGCATTTCGTTTACGGTCTTTCCAATGGAAATTCGCGTGCTGCTAGACGTCTTTATGAAGAACGATACCCGAACCGTATCATCCCGCATCATTCAATATTTGCCCGTCTTCACCAACGTCTTAGTGAAACGGGAAATTTTAAAAAAACGGACGACTGATAACGGGCACCCATCTACAGCGAGAACTCCACAGGTTGAAGAAATGGTGCTAAATGAAATTGAGAAACATTCCTACTACAAGCACCAGAAAATTGCGTTTGCTTTAAACATTAGTCAGGCCACAGTTTGGAGAATATTGAAGATCAACTGTTGTATCCATATCACATTCAACGGGTGCAGGCACTTTTGCCGGCAGATTTTCCGCAAAGAGTGGCTTTTTGTCGATGGATGCAACACAAAATCGCACAAAATCCTGACTATTTGGCTCAAATATTCTTCACCGACGAGGCTACTTTCTCTAGAAACGCGATTATTAATTTTCATAATAATCACATATGGGCCGAAGAAAATCCGCACGAACTAGTGAATGCCCGTCATCAACATTAATTCTCTGTCAACGTGTGGGCCGGAATTGTTGGAGATCACTTGATAGGTCCACATTTTTTACCGATGCGGTTAAATGGCGAGGTATACCGCAATTTTCTTGAAGAGGAGCTACCACTACTGCTGAAGAAGTTCGGTTGCAATTAAGATTACAAATGCATTTTATGCATGACGGTGCTCCAGCGTATTTTAGTTTAGTTGCCCGCGAGTTTTTGGACAATACGTATCCAGATCGGTGGATAGCTCACGGGAGGTCCACAACCGTGGCCTCCTCGGTCTCCAGACTTAAATTCTTTGGACTTTTTCCTCTGGGGTCACCTTAAATCATTAGTTTATACGACTCCCATTGAAAATGTCTATGAACTGAGAAATCGTATTATCGCAGCTTTTCAAACAATTCGAAATACCCCTGGTATTTTAGAACGGACTCGCCAGTCAATACGACGGAGGATAAAAGCTTGTCTTGCAGTTGGAGGTGGTCATTTTCAACAGTTAGTATAAGTTAATTTTGTTTTACTAATTATTTTGTTAATTTATAATAAAAACATTAATTATGTTAACTTACTATTAAACTTTGTACAAGAACTAAGCGATTTTGGACATATGTTCTTATGAACTTTTATGATCAAAATAACCCCAGGAATCAGCGTTTAAAGTTTGTCGCATATATTGAGAATCACCCTGTATAAAAGGTAATGGTTTGCTACAAATATGCAATGCTTACTTTAAATTTGTTGTTCAATGATGGTTAGCTTACGAAACTAGGAGGTGTAGTAAATATTTATTAAATATTATAGCTTACTGTGTACTCTGTGTGAATAACTGATAAAGTACAAAAACAAGCTCCACAAATCTTCAATTATTTATGCAAACGCAACTATAAGTACTGAGTACCGAGCAATGCGTAATTCAAAATTGTTTGCAAATAATTTTTAATTACTATTTCAGTGTGTTGTAGCTTCGATTGCATTAATAATCGAAGATTTGTGGAGCTTAAATTTGCATTTAATTTGCTAAAGATGGTACACAATACTTATCTTAAGAAAAAAAAACAGTATATTAGTAATAGTTTTATTTTGTATAGGACAAACACAGTGACTACCTGATATGAATGTAATGTAATGTTTAAGCTACATAATAACAACAAAGAACAAGTAAATAACCGAATAACCTGAAACCATTCAGTGAGCCCCCTACATTATAACAAATCTTATTAAAATCTTTTTTTGATTTGATGCAATAATGTTTTAGAGATATTTCGTTGTCTCAAGATAAAAAACACCTGCATGTGTAGTGGCAATCATTACATGTCAGGAGGTAAACCCCTTTCATTTTTTAGTGGCTCTATATTATCTTTATTGTTAATAATTAAATTTCGTAAGGGATTGATACATGGATGGACATGTGGTTTAAGGATGTTTGCAATTTTATAAGAGAAAGGACCTGTACTATATGGGAACTAAATGAAGTACTTGTCCTTTTGTCCTTGTCAACTGTAGAATCTGTGGTAATGTTTAAATAAGCTGCGTTTTCTTTCATCGATTTTTTTCATGCTAAGCTTGTTAGAGATTATCTACCATTCACTAATTTGTTTCATCAACAAATTTAGAATAAAGTTTCAGGCGTATTTAGATTTTCGCTCCAAAAGTTATCTTTATAACGCACGTATTTTGTATGCGGCATTAAAAGAGAGAATGCCCGCCCGCTTATGTATATCTTATTAATCATACCTTGGAATCTGTTTTCCTGTACGCGTCGTGTATCTTCCACACGAGTTCCGGACCCGCGCTGGCAATCTGTTTTCCAATTTCAAAATGGTGAGCTATAGGGTTCGTCTCCAGCGGACTCTGAGCGGCCCCGCCACTTTTGAACTTGGAAAACATTGCGGTCGCGGGCATCGAGATCTTCATTAGCACCTCCACTATATCGCAATACTCATTAAAATGGGATGAATGTGGGTGGAGTAGCAGTTGGCGTCCTTTTTTCTACTAGTTCGTGTGCTTCTCTGCCTCTCGAACAAACGAATTGCTTGACCGTTACGAGTACTAACGTGGACACGTAGAATTCTGAAAATAAAACAAAAGCTAATATGAAAATCAATTACTTTATAATTTTTCGTATCTAATAAGTTTTTATCAACGGCTACCTGCAGTTATATTATTATTGTACTTCAATGAATGAATCTACGGTTTGGAAGCTTAGCGAAGACTGCTGATATCATCAGCACGAAAATTGAATTGAATAACTACACTGAGAGAAAAATCCTTTTCATTTAAAAGGAATTGCATTAAACCAAAAGTTTTTGCATTTTCTGTATGGCCAACATGATTTGGTGTTTCCTTGAAAAGAAATATAATTTTAAATTCAGGCATTTCTTCGGAAATAATATATTTTTCCTTGAAACAGTTTATTCTTAGTTGATTCAAGTCCTCTTTATTTTGAAAACTTTTGAAAACTATGCAGATTGGTAGAAAACCATAAGCCTGTTGATTCAAGAGAGGTTTTTCCTTTTCTTATAACATTTATTCATTTTAGACTTAAGCGTAAACACAACAAAATGCCGTGATCATTTTCAATCGAAATGAAAATGAATTATCTTCAAAAACCCAGGCACTAAAGAGGGATTTGCTGTTAGAATGTTGTAAATCGTAGTAATATTGGGGGAGTTGATCGCAGTGACCATCCTAGCGCAGTCTATGTGTGCCGTTAAAGAAATCGTCCTTTCAATGGCGATGACTCCTATCAGATGTTGTTCTAGTAAATATACCAGATTAGTATATTACTATCGTAGTTTCCAGCCTATTTTGTGCGAAATATTATCTGTTACTGGAATGAAATAGGAAATGCGCCATCTATGCGACAATTTCTCCACTACACATAAGTATATCTGCTCATCTGCTGTACTATATGGGGAGAAAACTGCCATATGAAAATAAAATGCGATATTTATTTTTACTTCCATGTAAATATTTAGTTAAATTAATAAATACTGCGCTAGCTTCAAATAAATCTATTAACCAAATTATTTGTTTGATTGAATACAGGAATATTTTTAATATTCCTAAATCAAGTAATAATTTAGTAACTGTAACCAAATGCGTGAAAAATGGTTGAAAACAACGAGATCGTTTTTCTCGTGTATAACAGTTTTAAAACCTTCAAACACTATATGTTACTGTAAAGTTCCTTGGCTTATAAGTAAATCAGCATTAACTGAAAAGATTCCAATTATCTCTGAAATTTCTTTAACCTCCTGCGAAAAATATTCGCTTTTGTTCATTATTGTTTGTGTATTTGAGACTTATGCACGTGGGAACATGAATAAAACTAAAATACTTCCGCGTAAAAAAGCACTCAACTTGAATATAGGTGCTTGCATTTTCCGTTAAAAGGCAAAAGTTTTAAATCAATGTATACATGCGTGTCCACGCAAATAAACCAAAACGTCCGGCTTTTTTATTTAAAATAAAATACTGTTTATAATTCAATAATACTTTAAAAAAACTAAAATATGTTGTTAAATGTGTATATAATAAATTAATATAGTAATCAAAATCCAATTAATTTTAAAACAGACACATATCAACTTAACCATATTTATTTATATACATTTTACATAATATCTAGTAACATTACCTTATCGACAAAAATGTTTTTCTGACTTTTTCACAATTCCAAATTCCAAAAACTTGTAATTTTAAATTTTCTTCCAAGAAAGAGGTGATAGAAGCTGTGGACGTCTGGTTTGCAGAGCAAAGTAAAAAACTCATTTTGAAAGGTTGCAACTTCGTTGTAATAAGTGTATCCAATTAAGAGGATGTTGAATATTAAAATATTTTGATTTTCAAACTTATTATACTTCTATAGTAAACTAAGAAATTTTTCAATACATCCTCGTATTTAGCATTATATGCAAATGGAAGCAATATGCCTTAAATAGAGGGTGGTATCAAATGTTTCATTATCTTCTTCTTGGTGAACGGCATTATTGTGATATGGTGCTCAGAATCTCCCTGTTGCACCAATATAGTCGGACTTCTAATAACAAAGATCCTCCCAGAGTAGGTTATTTTCCATGGTTTCTCACGAAAATTAAATCTTGCTGTAGTACCTAAAGTTGCGTACATGTGTAATCTGTGTAATTATTATTCAAAGTTTTCTGAATTTTATTAGATATATTAGCCGAAAATAAATTCCTATAATTACCGTAAATTCTCTATAAGTTCTTCCTGCATTCTCAGTGAATGTAAAATAAATTTAAAGTATCCAGGTTAAAATAAGCTCCTTCAATATTTTTCATTATCTAATTCATAAGTTCCACAATAATATTCATCGATCTGAACACGCGACATGTAACAAACAATGATTATAACAATAATACTTACTAATAATAATAAATTGTTGTGATGTTAATGTCATGGCCCACCAGATAGAAATTAGTCGGCCATTTGAAAGCGGTAATAAACAAAACGAGTAATTAAAAGAAAACTACTGAGGTGGTATAGGGAATGCTACGGCAAATTGTATAGAATTTAATTTACATCCAAAAATAGAAAAATGTACAGGGTGTTCTATTTGAAAAAATTAAGTTTTGCAACATTCAAAATTCTTGGATTATGTCACTAATTTTTAAACACCCTGTAATAATGTACTGAATTTTTTTTCCTACGTTTTGGTAAAACATGTTAGTAACTTGTTGATTTCAAAGTCGGAGATTTCTGACACTTAAATCAAGTGAGAATTAATTAATTACATACAACAATGCAAATGTCAAAATTTTAACAAAAATCGTAATATCTTAGAAACAGTTGAAGATAAGTATAAGATACCCTAATGGTAATCGCCATAGAATTTTATGGTAAATTCAAAAATATAATAATATATAGGGTGTTCCATTTAAAATAACAAAGTTCGTGGCGACTTCCGGTTAACCGGAAGTGCAAAAAAGGTGAAATATTTTAGAAAGAAAGTAAGTGCCAAATTGTTGCAAACCCCATATTTTTAAAACTGAGGAATTTCGTTAAGCCGGAAAACTTCTAACCAGCCAGTTCCGTGGAAAACCCTGTAGCCCTTTGTTTTAAGTAGTTCATAATACATTTTTTATTTTTTTTTTTGCGGAGTGATTTTACAGCATCAGGTAGATGATTATAAATGCATTGGATATTTCCCCATTTGTGGGAACTTCTATTAATATTTAGATTAAATCCGGCAGCAAATAATGCATAATTATTAACTACAAAATTAAATTTATTTAAATAAATATACCTAATACCTAGATCAATTACTTAACAATTTTTTTTAATATAGATAATACCTAATTTTTGTTAATTCAACAACCTTCTTTTTCGAGTGTGCTACTACTCAAAAATGTTAAAACAACACCTTTTGATAAATACATCAACCACCACAATAGAGGAGTTTTACAAAATAACATTATTAAAACGATGAATGTTACAAATCATACTGAATATTTTCGCGAATTAAATCCACATGAAAAGACAACATTATATCACCTTATCGTTAATTTGACTTTCATAGTGCATTGCTCATATTTAAAACGAAATATGTGTTAACAAGAAAATGTAGATCGAGTCATTATGTTCGCCCGTTAAGTGCATACGTTAGAAAATTGCACACTTGCGTATATAGAAAATTAGTTTCAAATTCCGTGAAAGTATATATAATAATATGTCAATTAACAGTTCTTCCTGTGGGGGTGTAGTTATCTCAGTATTTGTAGAGCTACCCCACACACACAGTAGAATTACTCTACTCACCTGTGTGCAGCTATAATTCGAGGGAACGGTGTGGAACGATTCGCTGGGTCAAGAATGGAGGAGGGTGTTCCGATGCAGCTTGTATGTACCCCTTTTATTATATATATAAACGCGATTATATATTAGGTACTCTCGTTTACTCGATAGTAATTACTCATACTCGTCGATCGAGACAGCTATAGTCAGTCAGCTATATAGAGCGATATTATTATGATGGTGGTCGGCAACACGCGGAGACACGCACCTGCCTACATATACCTACGTTTATCACACACGCACGTACACAGAGACGCGCGGAAACGATACAGCAGTGAGTGGGAGAGAGACGCGACACGCACGGCGTGCGTGCTCGTGTACGTATGTGGGAGAGAGAGACAGGGAGAGAACGGCACAACGGAAGAGAGCAGAGACTTGATAGCTGCTGATATAGCGGCGGTGTTGAGCTACCTGTTGCCAGCCGTCTCGATGCGGAGCGTCTTGTTGGAACTGGGGTTAGTCGTGGCGTGCGTACTGCGTTCAGCCCCGGACGACCGCCGGTACCTGCTGCGCCTGCCTGATTTGATGCTGCTGCTGCCGATGCCGATGCTATCTACATTAGGCCAGGCAGGACGGCTCGTCGTGCCGTCTGCGTCCGTCTCACCTCTATACGGAAGAAGAGGCGTATGAATGTGTATGAATGAACGTGGATATTTCGCTGAAATTCTCGACAAATCGGAGATTCCTTTCAAACGTAACTCAGAGAAAAAAGATTTATTAAAGCAACAAGTTATATTAATAAATAAGATAATATAAAGATACAATATGATCGATTAAATTTACCCTCTAACAGGCCATGACGTTATTTATTCAGAACATCATGTTGGTATAGTGACGGACCGGTCAGGTATCAGGTGTTATTAACTGTAAAACGGCTCTTCGCGGAAACTTCGACCTCGCCGCTGAAGACCGCAATTGTGAACGAAACGTACACTTCTCATAGGAAAAATCGGGACACCAGCAATCGTGAATTTTAAAATTTCTTAGGTATAAATGCAGCTTTCAGAGGATATATGCACTTATCAAAGCCATAAATCACTTTTTTGTGTGTATTATTGCGATAAAAGGTAAAGACTAAAAATTTAAACAGAAATATAAATATATATATATATAGAGAAAAAGGTTTATACAAAAAAATGAACACATTAGAATTTCGGTGGCGGTGTTTCCTTAGAAATACCGAATACGGAAATATTAATGCAAAAAATACAAATAAAAGGCCTCTTGAGTAGACGGCACCATTTAGAAATACACATGTATGTATTTAACTTGTTTGATGTTATGTAGAGATCATTCTTTTTTTAAGAAAACATGGCGATGGGATTTTAAAATTATATTAATTATTACTGCGATATTAGTTACTTAGTTTGATTTATTCTCGCGAGTATTGTTTTAGCAATAGACAATATGTCAATCAGCCTCCTGAGTTTTTGAACAATGTGATTTTCACATAAATTAATTACACTATTATTGATGTATTCATTATTGTTGTTGTTTAGTATTCTTAAATATTGTATTACTAGAAAATATTTTTCTATGTTACCAAAACAGTTTAAGATTATTTACAACATTTTTACAGCAATTAATTTCGCAAAGAAATTATTTATTTTATTAACCCTCCGTTTATTGTATTTTCAAGAAATATATCTTAACTATCGCCTGTGTAATCCAATGTCGTTCTATTTTATTGAAATATAGCTAACCCTTTTAGTCTGTAACACAGCTTCAGGTAGTAGCAACGAAAAAGTATTAAATGTATCAAATTCAGAATAAATATTTTAGCACTAAACTGAGATGACGAGCAATATGCTTTCTTACAATGTTTGTTATAATTCAATAATATTTTAAATGATTGTTAATAAACCTGTCCTTTTGTAAAGAGACCCACTGTTGGCCATATCTCAAGAAAATAGATCAACGACGCCAGATTACACAGGCGATGGCTAAAATATATTTCCTGAAATACAATAAACGGAGGGTTCATAAAATAAATAATTTCTTTGTGAACTTAATTGCTTTATTTAAGAATTTTATAAATAATCTTAAACCTGGTTTTGGTATTTTTTTATAGATAGAAGGAAACTTTATAGTAATACAATATTTAAGAATATTAAACAACAATAGTAATTAATACATCAATAATAGTGTAGTCAATAAATCTGTGAAAATCACATTATCCCAAAACTGAGGAAGCTGACTGACATATTGTCTATTGCTAAACTAATACACGCGAGCATAAATCGAAGTAAGTAACTAATATCAAGCAGCACTAACAAGTAACATAATATTAAATAATAAAATTCCATCACCACATGTTTCCTTAAAAAAGAATTATCTCTACATAACATCAAACAAGTTCAACACATACATATTTCTAAATGAAGCCATCTATTCAAGAGTTCTTTTTGTTGTTATGTATTTTTTTTTCATTGGTATTTCTAGGAAACACCGCCACCGAAACTCCGATTTGTTTATTCTATACATAAACCTTTTTCTCTCTATATATTTATTTTTCTGTTTAAATTTCTAGTCGTTACCTTTGATCGCAGTAATATACATAATTAAGTGATTTATGGCCATGATAAGTGAATACGTCCTCCGAAAGTTGCATTTACAATCAAGAAATTTTAAAATTCTGAATTGCTGGTGTCCCGATTTTTCCTGTGAGAAGTGTATGTTCATAACAATAAACAAAACTTTATACAAAATGGAACAGTCCACAGTCATTCCACACGCGGTCGCAATGATATCCGGGTACCATTCCACCGACTAACTTGCTCCCAAAAGTCAATCGACTACTGGGGAGCTAAGCTGTATAACGCCTTACCAGCAGATCTGAAGAACGCACCACTGACGCGTTTCAAATTGAAAGTGAAGGCCATGCTGTTAAACAGGGAGCTATACAAAATAGAGGATTTTTTTTACCTAGTCAGCGTATATGATAGTTCCTTTTTATGTCTATGTCTATTTGTGATTGTATGTATATATTTGTTTGTTTGTTTGTTTATTATATATATTGACTTTTGTGGTATATACTCACAGTAAATATTTATGTGACAATTTCCTGTAATGGTGTATTATTATTGTTATTAAGATTTTCATATTTTTATAAATGTCAAAGTACCAATTCAATAGTTACCAGGGGCCTGTTGCATAAAAGTACAATTACAATTTACAGGTGATACTTTCGTTACAATCTGTCAAAATTTGACATATATATATATATATATTTGCAACGCCCGTAAGTCAAATTTTGACAGATTGTAACAAAAGTATCACCTGTAAATTGTAATTGTACTTTTATGCAACAGGATCCCCAGGTATGACCTATCCAACAATTGACAGACAAAAGTTACACAGACATACTGCACACTGCACAGGCATACTGAGAAAAAAGTATTATTTCCCCTACTTTCTTAGAAGTAAATATAAATAGCAGCTTAAGTTTGTAGTTACTGCTTTCTTTGAAACGATAAGAATATTTCTTTAACAAAAATTCTTTTTATCCAAACAATCTTGACAGCAAAAAAAAATTTTTGTACGGATATATGTTATGAAATGCAAATCTCTTAAAGAAATTTTTCTTTTCATACAAACTCGGTACAGTTACAGACAAAGAAATACAAGTTTTACGCTGAAATTATTTTTCTTTTAAAGATCGGCTTTGATCGTTATGGATTAGGCGTTAGATAACTTATCTATAATAAAGGTGGTTTCTACTGTATATGTATTTAAAAAGCTGCTATAATCGACAAGTATTTGTGTGCTCTTTGAAACGACTACTCGTTCTACATCAGGCGGAGCGAGAAAATCAATAAGACAATTAAGGCACGGCGAATTTAATTTTACAAATTGTTGCGTCCCGACTTTTCGCGCCGTGGTCTCGCCGACCTTCTATTTTTTAATGGGTTATTCGACTTCTTAATACTATCTGTATTTTTTCCCAGTGCTTGTTCTACTAACTATACTGCACTGAGAAAAAAAATTAATAATCATAAATAAAAATACAATTATCGTAAGTAAAAAGTTCAGCTGGATAGGGGACAAAAGCACAGATTACTTAGCACTAGTAAAAAAGAGATCCTAAACACTGATACTAACAAGAAGCAATCTAAGTTACTTACGGTCTGCTTCATACCGGCGGTAACTTATGAAGTTATTTATGATAATTAAACTGAAGTAGTAAACCAAAGAATATATGCAGTTGCGGTAAGTAAAAGATTTGCTCATGTCAAGTAGATGTATTGCTATGAGTGAACTATTCTATAATGGCTATCACACCTTCATTATTAACCTCAATTAATGCAAGGTATTTGGATTACTTGTGATAAGGAAACAGTATCATTAATGCACGTTCACTAAAATACTGATATATAACAAGGTAATGTTTGCTATAAATATACAAATATACTTACCTTAAATTTGTTGTTCAACTATAGGTAGTGCGGGAACGAGGAAGTTTAAGTGAATATTTAATATAAATTTAAATAAAAAGCAGTATTATTAGTAATGTTTTATTTTGTATAGGACAAACACAGTGACTACCTGATATGAATGAAAGATATTGGTTTCACTTTAACAACAGTTTTTTTTTAAACAATTTACAATGTAATGACATAAAATATATTCCTTAGTAATGACAAAAATGAACAAAGCAATAATAAAAGATAAGGTAAATGGGGTCCCCTTGAAACGTTATTTAGTTATTGAAATTATTTAAATCTAAATAAAGGAGAAAGGGAAATATGGCTTTGAAGTTACAACTAATAACAAACAAAGAAATAATATACCTAGGCGGTAAGCTTGCGGTTTCTGTTGGTTCTTTGCACTGGGCGTTGTCTCGGCGAGTTGATCCTCTGTCGGCGTACGTGGCGGTTATGTCCAGTGATCGCCTCGAAAACGGCTACTTCGTCGGGGTATCCCTAACTGCAGATGGCACTTGGACTGTCGGATCACTAGCGACGGCATCCACACTTTAACTTCACCAGCGGGCGCAGATATCATCACAAATGATGGGGAATTCAAATATCCCACCACGTGGTTTAAAACTGCAATCTTGAAACATCCGATTGCTTATAGGCTCGGTACTTCTTCTTTCGCTGGGATTCTTTATACGGATGGGGCCTTGAGTTAACCCACCCGATATTTTTAATATATTTGCGTTCTAACTGACCTACACTGGCCGTACTCCTTGGCCACTCTTTTTCGACGACCTTTTCCCACGTCCGTAACTCTTACTTGACGCTAGCCGGCGCCTGCGCGCGTAGCAGTCTCGGGGACTATTTCATTACTCCGCCGCATTAGCCAATCAGGAATAGTAAAACAATCACGGTGTGGCACCAAACTCAAATAATCATAGTTGTAGCAAGTTGTTACCTATTTAAGAAAATTCATGAGTTTAATAGCGATCAGCATTGTTGTTACTTGTACTAACCATGTGCTGTAGTTAGATACAGTACCAGTAGTCATAAGTAATACGTTACTTACCACAAATTTGTCAAGTACGCTGTGTAATAGCCGTTAATAAAAGCACTATTTACAGCAACAACTTGCATTCAGGAAACTGGGTTTAGTTGCAGGTATTAATTAACGAGAATAGTTCCAAGTAAAACTTTATCTATTGTAAATAATTTTTTATCAAGTAAACACTTTACTTGGCACATTTTTCTCAGTGTGCATAGACAAATTCACTGCAAAAACGAACGACACACTAGTTGATGAAAAAAACACCTCATCAATCAAACCACACTCTAACAATAATAGTTCATAAATATCTTTTTATTTGGTGCTGGATAATATGATGGGATGTATTTAGAATCACAAACATATCCAATGTTCATGCAATATGTGGAATAGAACCTTTTATTATATGCTCTTTTTTTTTTCTTTTCCAGAAAACGAACCTCCAAATCGACTCTCCAGTATTTATTTTCAATTTACAATTGAAATCGTTGCGTCCATTTGCATATCGTGCCATATATCCGAGGCCGACGTATGAATAATGTATGTTTTGAGTACCTAACTGAAAAATTCTCTCGTATCTGGGCGTATTATACTCTATCATTTGGTGTACGCACCACCATGTAACACACACTCAGAAAAATATATGTATTAGTTTAACAAAACGTTTTTTTTTTTGTTTTATTTTGTTTGAATCAAGTATACATATGACAAAAATACTCGAAATTGTGGCACTGGTCATACTGCAAACTTCTCCTAGACCCCTTCAGCACATAGTGCACTAAACTGGACGTACGTACGTTTCAATAGCAAAGCTATCACCTATCATCATCAGCAGAAACACTGAACTGAAAGAAGATATGTTTGACAGAGTTATAAAGACTATAAATGAATTAGATGCGGAATCAATTCAGCGCGTAACGCACGAACATTTACCACAGAGGATAATTAAATGTTTACAGAACTTCTGAACAACATTGTAAAAAATTAATATATTGCTCATTTATTTCTTGAATAAATAATAAATAAAACTTTTAATTTTTGTGTTATCTATTTTGTGTAGACAAAAAAGGAAGAGCAGTTAATAAATGTTAGTTTATGAGTTTATTGTATGATTTTAATTTATGTAGTGTTAAGTTTTTTTTTATTATATCCAATCAAATGTCTATTATTTGCTTGTGCTGATTTTATGCGAATTCTATTTAATATTATCGTTGTAATGTTATACGTCTGCGTTGTACGATTTTGAGAGGGGATTTGTAAGAAAGCAATTGGAGGATTTTGCTAAGGACTTCCTTGTTCGATTTGAGTGAGTAGACTATTCTTTAAATCTCTGTTGCCATTTTGTATTTCGTTTTATATTGAAAATTTAACTTTTCTTCTTTAATTATAGTCAATCAAGGAATTTTTATTGTAATAATGTATTAAAGTGTGCATTTTATAGATCAATTATTATTTTTTTTGTTTAGGAAAATTTATAGGTAATAGGTTAACCCCTTTAGTTAAAATTTCTGTTAATCTATTTTGATGTTTCATTTTTATTTTTCTATCACCTCGATTGGGTGAGTAGAAGCATTGTTCTTTCATTTAGCTTTTTCATTTTTTGTAAATTTCTAATATTTATCCACGCTTAGATTATTTTAATTTGTGAAACCACGTGTATAGACGTTCAAAGATATTGAATAGTCTTCCTGAACAAATAAAACCTTTCTTTTTTGCTTTGCATAGGAAATAGCATTATCCTATTTTAAGTTAGAGTCAAGTGCAGTTTTTATTTTAAGTCAGAACCTTAAGTTCAGGGTTTCTTTTTCTGCACAATTGTAATTTAACCCGTTTTGTTAAAATAAATTGATTGTTTGATAGCGAAACTGGGTTAAAAAAAATCTGTTCTTTTATTTTATTTTAAAACCTTTTCAATTTTTCATGTAATTAAGAAAGTCTGATTTCATTCACTCACATTTTACTTTTCGTGGTTAGATTAAAGTTTTAATTCGCGTGGTTAACTCTGAGATTAATAGTTTTTTTGTCTTCTTTTAAACCGTGAGCTAGCTAATATTTTATTTTCTTTTTCATTTTAAAATCAATTTTGCATTTTTCATTTACTTCAATTAATACACAGCATATTTATTTGGCTTTACCAACGTGGTGCCCGTTTTTCTTTTATAATTGTAATCAGTAAAATCAAAATCCCATATTTCGAATTTGTGAAAATTTCTCGTTACATTGAAAAAGCTAATACAAGTTTTTTGTTTGACTTATAAAATTTTATATAACATCGCGCAAGATGAATCCAGACAAGCCCACCAGAGAACAGAAAGTGTACGTTCCTTAAGGCCAGATTTGGCGGAAACAAGTAACATTTGGCAGTGAGGAGTCGGATGTGGCAGGAACAAAGGAAAGGATTGGAGGATAAGCATATTCAGAAAGATGAAGGAAAAAGTACAAGGTAATATCAGAGTGAGATGATGTGATGTCGATGTTATTAAGAGTTTATGAATTGGGCTCACCATAAAAAGAATAGAGCAGAAACAAGCCGTATTTTAGAGCGCAGGAAGAATGTTTGACGAAAACGGATGAAATCAAAATTTACTTCCAATGAATACCAAGCAACTACGTTACAGGAGTTTTGAAACACATCGTTAAAGATTTTTAAGGGGCATGTCAGGACGATCGAAAATAAGGTTAAAAGTAATAATAAACATATCGTCCAACCAAGAATACTGTTTACGCAGATTAACAGTGAATTTTAATGCGCAATTGCCAGAACAAGTTTGCTTTAGCGATTTTTATTAAGATGTTTTAGGTGCATTTTACATAAAATAGATTATAATAAAGAAATGTTCAAAAATGACGTCCTTCCATTTCGACACAGGATAATACATCTGCTTTCAAAGGAAGCGGCGTACATCTTTCAAAAAACAAAGAGTTTTTCTCCGTATTATATGCCAACAGTGTGTCTATTCGTTGGCGCAAGCTCTGAAAGATCGTTTACCGGTGTTGCGTACACTAAACTATTCAAATAGACCCCAGAGACTAAAGTTCCACGGGTTTAGATCGGGAGACATTGGAGGCCAGCAATGGAGCACCTGCTCGCCTATCCATCTCCCAGGAAATTCATTGTTCAGATGTTCCCTAAACAGCACGCGTAAAAGTGCGGTGGAGAGCTCCATCTTGCATAAACCAAGAGGTTCAGTCTTAGATTTATAGGTAAACTCTTCCAAAAGTTCAGGTAAAGTATTTTCCAAGAACTCGAGGTATGCAGGTTGAGACCTGTTAAGCGTTGTGGCAAACAAAGTCGGTCCTAACAACCGCTCCCCATATCATGCCTAACCAGATGTTTAGAGAGAGAACGTTGCTGGTGCCTGGCTTTCAAACGGTAGCATGAGGATTCTCGTCACACAAACGTGGTTATTGTGGAAAAATTAACATATTCATTTTTAGTAAAACCAGCCTTCATCAGTGAAAAGGATGTTATCAGCGAAATCTAGCCGATCAGTAGAGCTGTTCGCAAAAACCACTCAGAGAATGCCCTTCTCGTTTGATAATCCGGAGCAGTTAAGGGCTAGTACGCCGTTGGATATGGGTAGGGGTGTAGGAGTTGCTCTCATGAAGAGTTCTCCAAGCAAGAATTGCTACTTTACACCCACTTTGAGTCGAAATTCTTCTAAACACTAGTTTCGGGATTTTCATCAATAATATTCAAAATTCGTTCTTCTATATTCTGTGGAGGTACATGCTATTCCTCTGCCGTCCAGTATCAGAAGACCGCTTCTCAAACGAACAGAGTTTCTTTTAGTCGTTGAAACACCGTCTGAAACATCACATGCGAAGGCAGTTGGCGATCAGGAAAACGTTTTCAGCATAGAAGCGGAGACGTACTTAGTAAAGAATTCCCATTAGCACGACCGTACATGAATAACCATATCGCTCATTTCAGCATTAAATACGCAACAATTGTAAATTGCCACTAATTGCACAAAAAACGTCAAAATTACACTGTCATAACAACAATAGCTTGATAAGTATCTGTTTACTGGGATATATGTTATATCCAGTACCTACTAGGAACACTCACTGTTATCCTGTATAACGGTTGATTTGTGAACATATGTTTATTATGAAATTTTAAACCTTTATTTTCCATCGTACTACATGCCCTTAAAATCTTTAAACGATGTTTCAAAACACGCTGTATATAGGCGCCTGTAATTAGTTTGAATCGAGTGAAATTTTAACGCCTAACCTACATTTTTCGCAACATTAGCGTCGCCTTTAATGAATTCACCCTCACCTATACACAGGTAGGCATTCAATGTATATTTACTCAACCTTCTATATATAACCAGTATACCTGCAGTTAGTTGGTAATCAATGGATCAAGGCAGTGAGTATTATTATACAAAGATTAAAAGAAAAAGGGAATAGTTTCCAATATCTTAATTAATATTACATTGAGAGAAAACAAATGGTTCAGTTAATCGTTTAATTAACCTCGTGTTTTCGTTTTAAATACTTTTAAATTTTTTTTTATACAACTCATTCAAATAAATACATCCGAAACCAAAAATGAAAACAAACTTTACCTTTGAATTTTTTATTATATTATATATCAGTGTAACTTAATTATGAAAATTCAGAATTCTTTTGCAAGATTAATAATGAAATAACTTAAAATCTGTAAAACATTGACTTAACACATTTTTGCTTTGAGGATATAGATCTATCTTTTCGATACCTATAATAAGCTAAAGCATATTTATTTACATTCTACATACATCAACGTAGAGTAATCGCAGCAACAAGGTATTTATCCGTATATATTTGTGACAGTGCCAAGATTAAAACAAGTAGATTTCCTATCTCGGACAACTCGATATTGCAGATCCGGCGATCCCGTGTGCGGCCAGCAGCACACGGAAACTAGGTTAACGCAACGCAGTACCGTGTCAGGGGCATCCCTTCTCCAGGCCTTGACGGCAGGACGCCTAATAACGCCCCCAAAAACAACCGTATCCTGACTAAGCTGTGCGTCCTGGTGCAGAGTGGCCAGGATCCCTTCGCTAATATATGTGTGTTCGTTGTGACACGTATTATTAACGAGTTACAACGGTATATGCATTGCACCGCACTTTCCACAAGTATAATGGATGTTATAATTACTTCCGTCAGCTTGCTGCGTTTACGTATTGAACAATTAATCGGTAAAACCAGTCCATCTGTTTGTTTATATAGATTTGGGTTTCGTAAAGTTTTAATTGGTGGAAAAATGTGATGCGTCGATTTCTGCTTGTGTCTAAAAGATCTAAATTGTACACTTATTGTTAGAAAACAACAAGTGTTATTGATCTATCTAAATTTTGCTCACTTTAACAATATTTACGAGTTTAAATATAGCCCAAGCAGTAGATTTTTTTTACCTGAACAATTTTTTTTGTTTATTTTATGATTAGATAAAACAAAGATGTTAATTGCAAATAATTAAAGAAGAAAGTACTTATCTCGCAATACTGTTTATTAAATAGGAGCTATCGACATAGTAAGATATTAAATACACTAAAAATATCACTTATTTGACAACAATGACTTTGTAAAGGCTACCAGCCGTGCATGTAGTAGTCGCCATTTTAATGATCATGACTCTTAAAAGTTGTTTATCTGGTATATGCGCCAGATTAATGTTTGATAACCCCATCTGTCGTGCTATTTATGCTAAACATGTATTATTGTTGGAGTAAAATTGGAGAAGTGCCATCTTACGATAATTTCTGTAATATATACGCAGATTTAACGTACTTATTTACTACTATATGGATTAAAACTAAAAAAAAATATTCCCCTGCGTTAGCAGAATGCCTTACGGGGTGTCGACTTTATACAGGGTGAGTTTTTTATCTTGAGACAACGGAATATCTCTAAAACACTGCATCAAATCAAAATAAGATTTGTTATAATGTAGGGGGCTCACTGAATGGTGACGAACTCGATCCCCCACCTCACCACCCCCTCAGAGTGGGAGGGGGACAACTTTGAAATCTTAAATGGGAACCCCGATTTTGTATTGCAGATTCGGATTCTACGCCATCAAATATTTTATTTTTGTTTGAAACTTTTTTTCGATTCGTAACAGATTGCGCTGTAATCGCAAAAAAAACATGATTGTGAACGTCTAGAAAAAATACACAAAAAAGGGAAGCAAGCAAACATGATTTTGTGTTTTTTTTATTTTGACATAAACTAACAAAAAGCCATGTGTTCGAAACTGTGCCCCTTCACTTCGATACATTTATTTATTCGCAATTGGAATGCTATTCAGCGATACAAAACCGTACTTTATTCAGTACTTGACAAGCTGTGAATACTTACACATTGTCCGATCCCCATTTAGATTATTAATTATTAATCCAATACAAATTAGTTAGTGTCAAATATTTGAACAGTAATGGAGGCTATAACATTACAAGAAAGAATTGAAATGATTTACATCTATGGAGAAAGTGGCAGGAATATCGATGATGCTGTTAATCTTTATTCACAACGTTTTCCCGACAAGGTGCGATCGCGCGCTTCTTTTTACCGAGTCGTTCAAGAGTTCTCTAGCGAAAGAACTATACAGCCAAGAAAACGTAATCGCCGAAAAACAATTGCTGGAGAGAATAATGAAATCGCGGTATTAGCTACAGTAGCTAATAATCCGCACATTAGTACTCGAGAAATAGCTCGCGGATCAGGAATTTCTCAGTCCACTATCTGCCAAATATGAAAGCGTAGGAAATATCATCCATTTAGAGTTTCCATACATCAAGAACTTCATGGCGATGATTTTCAAAATCGAGTCAATGGGCGCTTCAACGGATACAAGATAATCCCAATTTTTTTGCCCGAGTATTATTTTCTGACGAGGCGACATTCACAAATCACGGTACGGTAAATCGGCACAACATGCATTACTGGAGTATCGAAAATCCCCATTGGTTGCGCCAAGTTGAACATCAATATCCTTGGAACGTAAATGTTTGGTGTGGAATAATTGGCAATAAGCTTATTGGTCCATATTTCATCGATGAAAACTTAAATGGTGAAAAATATCGAAACATCTTGCAGAACGAACTTCCGGTGTTACTTGAAGGCCTTCCCTTGAACGTACAGCAAACAATGTGGTGCCAACATGACGGTTGTCCAGCACATTATTCAAGAATAGCACGAGAAGTATTATATCGAGCCTACAATCGTCGATGGATCGGAAGAGGTGGTCCAGTGTCTTGGCCTGCAAGATCGCCAGATCTTACTTCCCCTGACTTCTTTTTGTGGGGCCACTTAAAGTCTGAAGTCTATACAGAAGTGCCAACCACGAGGGAAAACATGATTGAGCGAATCACCAACGCTTGTTCAAGGATTGCGCCGAAAACACTTCTCAGTTGTGTGCGATCATTCCAATTGCGAATAAATTAATAGAATACGTATCTATATTAACACAAATAGATAATCTACCAAAATAAACGCTAAATCAATTTACTTGTGCCATAACAAAGGGTTTTATTGATTTGTGGTTTCCTTTCAATTGATCGATTTTTTTTAAGTGCAATTATCAGTAATCGTCGATCGTTAATTGATTTAATACAATGGTTTATTATCAATTAGGTAAAAGAAATTTTTATTAATTAACTATACAAATTGAAATACCTAGGGAAACTAAAAAAAAAAAAACAATGGAAGTTCATCAACCGTCAAAACACATTTAAAGAAGAATGAGATTTCATCATCTTGCCGCCAAAATTCTACGGAGGGAGGGAACAATGTTGCAAAACTTGTCACTTTTCCGAAAATTACAGTTAAACTTTAGAATTGAGAAAGTGTCAAAACTTTTTTTTTAAATACAACTACCTACTTTTTTCTTTCTCATCAAACTGCCTTTATAAAAATACAAAAAAAGGTCATATTCATTACCCGTCTAAAATGGATACTTTTTAAGATAATTAGTAAAATATGTAGGCATGGTGTAAGAAAGTAGCTTATGTAGTTTTTTTTTTTTTTTTAAATGTCATCCTGCTTTGGTATATCTAAGTAAGTCATGACCATTGGGAAAACAATCCAGCATTGATTAAATGTCACTGAGTTGTCAATTATAAACAATGCCGGCACGGTTAAATGATACGAATGAAGATTATTTAAATATGTTTAATATAACTATAATTTGATATTGAAATATCGATATTTTAAAGAACGACCTGTGAAGATATAATAAAAGTCATATATTAAACCACTTCACCCGTCAAATATTAAAGGAACACCAATAGGATAATAATATTTAAATACTAGCTCATTGTAAAGTTAAAATACTCATCTAAGGCGAATCTGGATGACCGTTTAATGAGATTCTCTGCCAGTGGCAGGTGCGGACCTTTTTTTGCCGCTGTTTTTAAACAAACTAACTAAAGTGTTTTAAATTGTAAAAAGAAAAATGTTTGGAGAATAATAAATAAATTAAATTTTTTTCTTTGATTTTTTTCTTATATTTGCCTTCCCAGAAGAAAAAATAAGAAAATAAACCAAGAGTAAACGTCTAAGCGTTACTCGTTGATGTTAAAGCAATTTTGTTTTCTTTTTTTTCCGGTGAAAATAGACTCAGAAACTGTAAAGAAATGCGTTTTTTTATTTGATCTCGCACAACCGCTTATAGTAAACTGTTGAGCTTTCAAAACCTTGTTCTTTAGTTTGTCAGGTGAACTTATATATGTAATTGTTTAACATAGTTTTTTAGAAAAATTAAAATTGAGATAGAAATAAATGTTAGTACCTAAAAGTTATTTTATTTACCTCACCAAAAACAGACTTTGATAATGTTAGATTAGGTACTTATAATTGACAGAATAGATTATGTATTTTGTTTCAGATTAAAAATCTCTAATATTTCTTGTACATTACTGAATAATAATGTAAAATAGAAGGACACTAATACATCTTCCTCGTGTTAACTACTTTATTACTTTCAATGCGGACAATGACAAGTAAAATATTTATTTTCACAACCAATGTCATATGAATCTCTATAACAACTCTGGTCTATTGTTTGCCGCTAACACTTGGTCATTTCGTATTGCTATAAAGTTTATGATTCTTCACGTGGCTGTTGATGTTTCCGTAACCTACATGACTAATTCATACGTAATCTCACATGATTTCGACATACACACTAAAAAATTTCGATAATCTTTCTTGGTAAAAATCACTCTTTTTGATAATTTTGGACATGTAAGAAAAATATCGAAATGTTAGAAATTTTCCCATAATACAAGTATTTTACCTGAGAATTATAGAAATGTTTCTCTTTCTTAGAAAAAAAATCTTTAGCATTGTAATATTACTAAAAAAAATATTAATATCTCTTAGTAAAAACTTAAAATTTCTTACGATTTGGAAAATTAGTCATACATATAATAATTTTCAAATCATAAGCTTAAGTCTAAAATGAATAAATGTTATAAGAAAAGGAAAAACCTCTTGAACCAACATGCTTACGGTTTTCTGCCAATCTGCATATAGTTTTCAAGTACAAAATAAAGAGGACTTGAATCAACTATCAATATCTTTCACTTCACTTCTTATAGAGAACGCAAAAACTTTGGGTTTAATGCAATTCCTTTTAAATGAAAAGGATATTTTCGACTGCGATGTTCGTATATTCGTTATTTCTAAAAGGTTTTATTTTTTACCGCGTACGCTTGTCATTTATTTAACACACCACTAAAATAGAAGTATATTTAGAAATACTTTCATTATTATGTTTGTTAGTTAATTTTTACATTGTTTTACAGCAAAAAAAAACACCTATGATACATAGATAGTACTGCGATGTTCGTATATTCGTTATATCTAAAAGATTTTATTTCTTGCCGCGTAAGTGTTGTGCGAATGTATTGTCTTATACGATTCAAAATCATGTATGTGTCCCTTAATGTATATCAATGGTTTGTAAATAATAATGCAGGGGAAGGTCAATATTTTTTTTATTTTTAAATGTTTCTCTACAACTGACTCTATAAGGCAGATTGAAAATTAATCGTATAAAACGTTTATGTAGAATAAAAACTCTTTCCCAGTTGGTGGCTACGCCCCAGATAATAACATTATAGGAAAGCACTGAGTACACCAATGAATAATAAACGTTTATTAGGTCTTACTGTTTTAGGACATTCTTTAATTGTAACATTGCTTAATAGGTTTTGCTTAATTTCATACATACACTATCTAGCTGGTTTTCCCAACTGAGATTTTTATCTAATATTACACCTAGTACAGATGCATTGTCAGTAAAGTTTTTGTTATATGTATACATATTTGTGATAGGCTTCCGTATATGAAAATTAATGATTTTTGTCCGTCACCTCTTCAATAGTTCTTTCAATTTTGTAATTAATGTCATCTAACGTATAGTGGCCTTCACAATTACAGAAATATCGTCAGCAAATAAAATAGGGAGCCCGCAAGTTATTCTTTCCGGCAGATCATGATGTGTAATAGGAATAACAATGGGACCTAAAAACTGCGCCTTGCCGAACACCTACATCAATGTCAAATTCAGGTGACTGTTCATTACCCAATTTAACCACTACTTTTCTGCATTCTAAAAACGACAATAACCAATCTATATAATGGAAGCCCTCAAAATCCCATAGCATACAGTTTCATCGCCAAAACATTGCTATCTACACTGTTGAAAATTTTAACAGTTTTTTGACTAATTTAATAGTCAGGAGAGGTCCACAACTCTTTTCTGTGTTATTTTGTCGAGAACTATATGAAGTTAAATTTGACGAGCAAAATAGTCAAGTATTGTCTATTGCTAAGGGGTTATTTTGTCCAACTCACATGTGGAATTATAAAATACTTCTAGTCACATTTTATTTGATCTAGACTAGACAAATTTACTAGCTGTTTAACTAAATGAATGCGATCTATTGGATGATTTAACACCGTTTTCTAAACACGATTTCTTTTTAATATGCAACTCTTATTTCTTAGTGCTGTACTATTCTCTCTTTAAGACGTTTTCTCAATTATAAATGTGCAGAACTACTCATTCAAAAGTTTTGGTTTCAACTAAACGTGCTAATTTTAAAATAATTTTTTGAGAACTATTCTAAATTAAGTGAATGTTTATACTATTTGACTATAATCTGAACTAATTACGTAAATAGATGTTCCCAATACATCTTTAAGATGTTGAAATTTTTTATGCACACTGGAAGAATTAACGTTTAATAACACACGGTTACACTTTGCAGGTCAGTACAGTTGGTGGTTTGTTGGATATGTTAATACGGCAGATACAAACCACGAAAACAGATACACGTGCAATGCAGGTGGTGCGTATAATGCAATACTGTATTAGATTAGGTGGGGTTTCTATATTTCTATCCGAGGGAAAAATTCTGATTGGTTGATGCTTCTGAATGTCTAGAGAAAATAGTAAATCCTCATATCTGAACAAAGAATTCACACGAAATTCTAGTAATTTATGATCTATTAAACACAAGTAGTCAACTCGTCTGGCAAAGTTTGTAAAAATCAACACTAAAATATTTGACTAGCGTAAAATTAACGCCAACACCGATAATATTTTCAACAGTGCACTGTTGAAAATTTTAACAGTTTTTTGACTAATTTAATAGTCAGGAGAGGTCCACACTCTTTTCGTGTTATTTTGTCGAGAACTATAGAAGTTTAAATTTGACGAGCAAAAATAGTCAAGTATTGTCTATTGCTAAGGGGTTATTTTGTCCAACTGACACGTGGAATTATAAAATACTTCTAGTCACATTTTATTTGATCTAGACTAGACAAATTTACTAGCTGTTTAACTAAATGAATGCGATCTATTGGGTGTTTTAACACCATTTTCTAAACACAACGTCTTTTAAATATAGCAACTCCTATTTATTAGTGCTATAATATCTCTCTTTAAGACGTTTTCTCAATTATAAATATGCAAAACCACTCATCACAAATTTGGTTTCAACTAAACGTACCAATTTTAAATATTTTTTGAGAACCATTATAAAATTAAGTGAATGCTTATGCTATTTGATTTCAAGTCTAAACTAATTGCGTAAATAGATGTTCGCAATACATCTTTAAGATGTTGAAAATTTTTATGCCCACGGAATTAACGTTTATAACACGAGGTACACTTTGCAAGTCAGTCACATTTGGTGGTTTGTTTGGATATGTTAATACGGAGAATCAAACTCGAAAACAGATACACGTGCAATGCAGTGGTGCGTATAATGCAATACTGTAATTAGAATAGGTGGGGTTTTCTATATTTCTATCCGAGGGAAAATTCTGAATTGGTTGACGCTTCTGAATGTCTAGAAAAATAGTCAATCCTCATATCTGAACAAAGAATCCACCGAAAATTCTAGTCATTTCTGTTCTATTAAATACGCGTAGTCAACCTCGTCTGGCAAAGTTTGTAAAAAATCAACACTAAAATATTTGATACAGCAAAAACACCCAACACGATAATATATTCAACGTGTGTAACGCCAATCATAACGCGCATGTCAGATCAAAGAAAGTATTAATAATAATTCAAAGTATTGAACGAAAAATGACGAAGCAATCGATTGGGCCATCCATCACATTCTCAATACCTAATCAATTATTGCGTAAATTACCCATAAACTTGCAGGGAATAATCTAATATAGACGAGATAAGTATTTATCGATAGTCATCTTACTTAAGTATAAATAGATTGATGGAAACGTTTTTATTCTATTATTTCTTTTATTACCATCAAACACATTAAGTATTAAATTATAGACGATATGATGCACATCGATAAAAACAAAATATTGTTTTCGCTGTTCTTATTCGGTTCTCTGCTAACCTATACCTCAGGTATGTAAGTTTGTGCATACTTGTATCTATCTGGTATTTAGAGAAGAAAGAATTAATAATATTAACTGTAGATATCTACTGTTTTAGCTTACGATACGAAAATAGTGAACGGTACAGACGCTGAAGAGGGAGAATTCAAATTCATTGTCCGTATCGAAGTTATCCAGTAGATATTTCTATATAATTTCCAATTGCGTATTGCAGGTTTCTTTGCGGAACGCTTCGAGGCACACATGCGGCGGCACCATCCTCAGTAAAGATTACATCTTAACCGCGGCCCACTGCGTTTGTTCGGAATACGCGTAAAGAACATTGCCTGTACGATCTTAACGAGTAGACTGTGTATACGTGATATCGTTAACTTTTGCAGGAACGTTTCCCGACTGAGCGTACAGTATGGGCTTTTGGAAATAAACACTGAAGACGAGAACTCGATTCCAGTAGAAGATATCACCTGTAACGATGGATACGATCCGAGTGCCTACTATATTTATGACATCGCAATTCTGAAAGTAAGTCTATCTATAGACCAAATCATGAATATTTGTAGTTGCTCATGGCGTATGCAGCGTCTGAAACAAATTCAGACACACCAACCATGTTTACAATAAACTGTACGAAATGACAATTGCCAAATTTAATGAGGTTACACGCAATTAATAGATTTTCTTTTATAACTGAAACGATTGGTTCAGTTTTTTATCAACGTTGCGTTTTAACAACAATCATGAGTAATGCAACTAATAGTATTCTAAATAGTGAACTTTTCTATTGACAATGCTTTCGTGATCAGGCTAAGCTTATTATTAAATGTGTTCTCAATGAAATAATGTATTACCGCAATAATATACAGGCTATTCCACGTAACTGGTTCATTAAAAGTTTATGATGTTCTATTATTTACTTATATTTGAGATTTTGGCACCAGTATCTGTTCGATTGGGAACCTATAAATTAAAATATCTTAACCAAAATATCACTTCCGGTTGGCCGGAAATGGATGTCAACTTTCTATTTTAAATAGAATGATTTAATTTTTATTCATTTTGGATTCTACAACTATAAAATACGTCAGTTTTCATTAGCTATCCTATAGATACATGTTGGCCATTTTTGAGTTATTTAAGTTTTTTCTTTTTTTTTTTTTAGTCATAATCATTGCATCATTGAAGAATTAATATCTCGATTAATACTGCAAGTAGAGACTCAAATTTGCTATGTATGAATGTAATATAAACTCTAAGAAACGGTAGGCACACTTTACCATTCTAACATACAGGGTGTTCAAAACTGGGAACGAAAGTGACATATATTTCGAATGCAGAAAACTCATTTTTTTTAAATAGAACACCCTGTATTTTAATTCGGAATTAGGAAGTAAATATCATCCCCTATTTCTTTATATGAGCATTCCCTTTACCTATCTTTAATAGATTTTGAGATATGGGCGACTTTTTGTTAAACTAAGTATTTTTTTTTAAATAGAACACCCTGTATTTTAATTCGGAATTAAGAAGTAAATATCATCCCTTATCACTTTATATCAGCATTCCCTATACCTATCTTTAATAGATTTTGAGATATGAACGCCTTTTTGTTAAACAGACTAAGTAGCCCTATCTTTGCGTGTTTGTAGCTGGCTCTGAATGGGATTAATGTCAAATTCATTGACTAACCAAAAGTGTTTATGTATATCATTTAATTACACTTTCGTACAACGCAATATTAATAGAAATAACTATTCGAACAGACATTCTTGTATGGTTATTCAAAAATAATACATGAATTTGACGTGAATCCATTTCAGAGCCAGCTACAAACATTTAAAGATAGGGCTACTTAGTCTGTTTAACAAAAAGTCGCTCATATCTCAAAATCTATTAAAGATAGGTATAGGAATGCTGATATAAAGTGATAGGGGGATGATATTTACTTCCTAATTCCGAATTAAAATACAGGGTGTTCTATTTAAAAAAAAAGAGTTTTCTGCATTTGAAAATATGTCACTTTGTTCCTCAGTTTTGAAAACCCTGTATGTTAGAATGTAAAGTGCGCTTACCGTTTCTTAGAGTTATTTCTACATTCATAACATAGCAAATTTGGAGTCTCTACTTGCAGTATTAACCGAGATATTAATTTCTCAATGATGCAATGATTAGGACTAAAAAAAAAAGAAAAACTTAAATAACTCAAAAATGGCAACATGTAGCTATAGGAAGAGCTAATGAAAACTGACGTATTTATAGTTGTAGAATCCAAAAATGAATAAAAAATTATAGCATTCTATTTAAAATAACAAAGTTGACATCCATTTCCGGTCAACCGGAAGTGATATTTTGGTTAAAGTATTTTACATTTATAGTTCCAATCGAACAGATACTGGTAAATCTCAAATATAAGTAAATAATAGAACATCATAAACTTTTAATGAACCAGTTACGTGGAATACCCTGTAGTTCTCATATCAAAAACCTATTTGCAAATCAAAATGTAGAAAATATTCAAGCAACATAAAGGTATTTAGTTTAATATACGTTACCAATGATTAATTAAACGAAATATGATGTTTTTATTTAATGTAGCAAACATAATTTCTGTATAATAGTACATACAAAAAGTAATATGCAGTAAATTAAATTAAAATATGCAAATATTGAAAGAAAAAAAAATAGTGCAATTAAAAATATATTTAATTTGTGTCTTCGCTCTCATCTTCTGATCCGCAATTAACTGTCAGAACAAAGTCTTCTATATTTGCTTCACGTTCGTACCACTCTTTAATTATTTTCTCTGTGTGATTTATGCAATTTTGCCAGATGTCTGGTGTACAGCTGTCCAAGCTTTCTTGCCTCACTTCCAATACTTGTTTATCGTCATAACCATCTCGACCAATATCCTTATTATAATATCCTTTCGCATGTGCTCCTATCAATTCGATAACATTGAAATCGCAGTGATACAGAGGAAGTCTTGAAACTTCATGTCCATGTGCTCGAAGTAATTCATCAATAACATAAACCTTAACCATAAATTACTTTACGCACATCCATTTTATTTCTCTCTGACACATGACATGTTTTGAGTATCAATCGTGGCTTGTACAAAGCTGTTGAAGCACTCAATGAAGGAACAGCAGATGTAGTTTCCTTCTTGCGCTTTATGTTGTAGACGGTACCCATAGAAATGCCCAAAGCATTCGCAACTCTCTACAATTTGTATGTAAGTTTTAGTTTAATACTAACCAATTATAATTTATCTCATGGACCGCATCAACGGATATTAAAGGACTTCCATTTCGCTTTTCCTCCTCGAAATACACTAGTAAACGACTGACCAACTCTCGGCAACAAGAACTAAGTCGTTTACCGGGCATCTTGAAATGTAACCTAAAAAAATGTTTTAAGTCTTTGTATGTTTCTTTAACACCTCCAAACTTACCACAAACTAAACGATTTCCTTCACTATAGCTCTGAAAAGAACTTTTGGTAAAAGAAATAATAGAAGTAAATAAAAATTCAAACCTAAAGAAAGGTAAATAAACAGTAAAAAGCAGATAAAATGTTAAATATCAACGGAGCGGTAAAATGGATTAAAATTGCGTGGTTGCATGCACTGTAGTAAACATTATGAAAGCTTTTATTTACGCATTACTCGACAGTATTCTGTCTCACTTCAAGTAATTTGTTGATACTTAATAAAATATGGACGTATAGCTTAAGTAGCTACGACTTATCTCGCTTGGTAGTATATGAATGCTTCCAATTTTTTGAAACTACGCTTGTCCTTACTTTACCGACCAGCTAATGACGTAACTAAAACTTCATGATTTGGTCTGTATATGTTATATGTTATATAACAGCCGTTCGAATTAGAAAGAAAAGAAAATTTACAATTAGTGAACGTTTTTAGAGTTATTTGTGTGCGCATCGTCACGTACGCGTTTGTACGTATTCTATTAAACATCTTTTCTCATTTAGTTGGAGGAATCTATACCGGAAGAATATGTATTCCCAACAAATCTAGCTGACCCCGATTTCAACACTTCAGAAACTTTGGATGGGATGGTGATAGGTTGGGGTAGAAATGCAGTAAGTATATAACTCGAAACATAGACTGTACAATTTATTCCACTACATACAAAATATGGAATCGATTGTTTTAAACGTCAAAGAAAAAATGTCAAAATACAACCGATAGAATATGCTACTAATCACCATACTAGCAAGAGCAATGAAAAGGGAATAACACTAGGAACGAACTCGAATTTCTCCCTACCAGGCGTCATCAGCGCTTCTTCGAATGTATAAACCCACTTTCATCGCTAATTACATCTCAAGCTTTAGGTACAATCACCCACTAAGTAAAAAAGAGTTCAGTTTGTGCACTCGTTAAGAGCCATGTGCCAAAATTCTTACCCCCAAGCAACTATAGCATAACGCTGCTGACAATGCAGTCATTGAAATGGCTCGGATAATTCATGGACTATAAGTCCCACTATAGATGGCTCGTATACGATGAAAGTGGGTTCATACTATCAATCATTAAGAATATACAGGGTGACTTTCAATATATGCGACAAACTTTAAGCGCTGATTCCTGGGGTTATTTTAATCATAAAAGTTCATAAAAACATATGTACAAAATCGCTTAGTTCTAAAGTTGTACAATGTTTAACAGTAAGTTAACATAATTAATGTTTTTATTATAAATTAACAAAATAATTAGTAAAACAAAATTAACTTATACTAACTGTTGAAAATGACAGCCCCCAACTGCAATACCAGCTTCTATCCTCCGTCGTATTGACTGGCGAGTCCGTTCTAAAATACCAGGGGTATTTCGAATTGTTTGAAAAGCTGAGATAATACGATTTCTCAGTTCATCGACATTTTAATGGGAGTCGTATAAACTAATGATTTAAGGTGACCCCATGGAGGAAAAAATACAAGAATTTAAGTCTGGAGACCGAGGAGGCCACGGTTGTGGACCTCCCCGTCCTATCCACCGATTTGTTGTATTGTTCAACAATCCCCAACAATTCCGGCCCACACATTGACAGAGAATTGATGTTGATGACGGGCATTATTATAAAAATTAATAATCGCGTTTCTAGAGAAAGTAGCCTCGTCGGCGAAGAATATTTGAGCCAAATAGTCAGGATTTTGTGCGATTTTGTATTGCATTCATTGACAAAAAGCCACTCTTTGCGGAAAATCTGCCGGCAAAAGTGCCTGCACCCGTTGAATGTGATATGGATACAACAGTTGCAAACTTCTCCTAAACCCCTCACCACAAACTGCACTAAACTGGACGTACGTTTCAATAGCAAAGCTATCATCATCAGCAGAAACACTGAACTATATAGTGCAGTGCAGTTTGTGGTGAGGGGTTTAGGAGAAGTTTGCAGCATTTCCAGTACCACAGTTTGGAGTATTTTTGTCATGGATACAACAGTTCATCTTTCAATATTCTCCAAACTGTGACCTGACTAATGTTTAAAGCAAACGCAATTTTTCTGGTGCTTGTAGTAGGATGTTCCTCAATTGCATTAGTACCCATTTCTTCAACTTGTGGAGTTCTCACTGTAGATGGGTGCCCGGTTATCAGTCGCCCGTTTTTTTAAAATTTCTCGTTTCAACTAAGACGTTGGTGAAGACGGGCAAATATGAATGATGCGGGATGATACGGTTCGGCTATCGTTCTTCATAAAGACGTCTAGCAGCACGCGAATTTCCAACGGCAAGACCGTAAACGAAATGCATATCACACATCGCAGCATTCGTGTAATTCATTTTAGAAAACAGAAACTGGCAATAAACTGACTGAATACTTTGACAACTATTGACAAATATTGAAATGACAAATAAACAATTCCCCCTCAACACAATAGTTTTTGAAGGACCAACTGTGATATTATATCGTGTTAGTCATAGTTCATAATTTATTATTAAACATTCAATAACTTTAAAATCAAACCGTTTTGGACATATACTCATATGAACTTTTATGATTAAAATAACCTCAGGAATCAGCTCTTAAATTTTGTCGCATATATTGAGAATCACCCTGTATATATAGTTATTCGCATACGTACATATGTAAGTACATGTATCTCCACTCGTTACTGAATCAAATCGTCCGCAATATAAATGCATATAAATATTGAATGAATAGTGGTAACAATAGACACTTTGGGGCGGTGTGCAAAGTTGTAGAAACAGTTTATCTGTTTAATGTATACTGCTATTTAAGAAAAGTTGCTACAAAAAGTAGCAGCATTTTTAAACTGCTAGCCAAAAGTAACAGAAGCAGATTGTAGCTGCTAACGTAAAGAAGTAGTTTTATACATCACTAGTTTTAACACTCTAACAGTGCATTGGAGTATACACCAGGTACCCTAAATTGTAACACTGAAGCTAAGATATCTTCTTGATCATTTTTAAAATTAAGCTGAGAGAAACTCAGATTTGTCTAGTTACGAAAAAGAGAAACCACAAAGAAACGGCAGAATTTAAAAGGTAAATAAACTATAAATTTGGTCCTTTCCGATTTGATATGGCATCAACGGTTTTTTTTTTGAGAAAACATCATGACGTAAAGATTGTATGTAACTTTTCCATCGGTTTAATCTTCATCCATTTCCTATTAGGCATCACGCTGTCCCGTGTCTCGCTGCAAAGCATATCTTTCTCGATATCATTGTGATGCGATTTATTTCTCATCTGTCGATATTTGTTATTCAGACGAACGCGTACCTGCCGACCGTATTACAAAAAGTTGACGTAAAAATATACAGCGACGAGATATGCGATGCCGCGCACGACGGAGTGGTAGACTTGGAACATCACATTTGTTCGGGAATTCCGGAAAACGGAAAAGGATCGTGCCAGGTTAGTATGTATTATTTCGTATATACCGTGCGTTACTAACTTTGCTAGCGTTCCCGGAAACGGAAAGGCTAGGAAAGCAGATGTTAAAATTAAGCAATTTCTCTCAGTTTAACGATATTGCGGGACTTAAAAATAATTAAGGCAGCAGATTTTGATACTCAAAATAAAAACACTTTTATAATATAAATAGGAAAACTGATTTACTGTAACAAATTTCTGGGAGAAATTTTTCAAAGAAATATTAATCCCAAGCAGGATTTGAACCATGCACCCACCGTTCTCCAGACGGCCACTCTAACCAACTGAGCTGTTGGGACTATGCCGAATTCAAACCTGTGATTGTCGATATACCGGATGTCCAGCCTAAGATGCAACGGTCCATAGCCGATTTATTATTGTTTTTTTGGAAAAATGTTTCAAATAAATGTTGCCTCGAATCATATTCTACACATTTTAAAATTAGTTTCAGTAATGGCGGTTTCCGGTTGTACCGGAAGTAGATACTAACTTTATTATTTTAAATGGAACACCCTGTATATTATTGTACTTTTGGATTCCTTAATAAATTTAAATAACAATACGTTAGGCATACATTGGGGTTAACTTATACCGTTTCCGAATTACATGACGTTTTTCGAAAAAAAATGACATTTGCAATGCCTGCGATGTTTGGAAATATCTCCGGAAATACGAAAGTTAGAAAGATGCGGTTTTCAGTTTTCGCTTAATCATGAAACAGCACACGTCTTTTATTTTAAAATTGTTTCGTTTAAATTACAAAATTATTAAAATAGGGCTCTGTAATTTTCGAACTCGTTAAAATCATAGATAACTTGATTTTTTTAAATTTGAATAGTATATAGCAATTTTTACATAAATGGATGTAAATTTAATTTTCTTTCGATTTTATACGAATGTCATTGTGTCTATCTCCAAAGGTTTTGGAGATATTTTTCATGATAGATAGATACGTATTGCGAAGCGCCGGCCACCTTCCCCTCGCATTTCACCAGGCTTGGGATTGGCTGCAGTAACACTGGCATGCTTAGAAAGTGGCCAAAAGAATACAATAAGACCACTGGAAACCAACAAAACTTGAAATTAAAAAAAGAAAGAAAACACAACATTGCGAACTTTTTCGAGATAGTGATGTTTTCAAACGAAGCTACCTTCCACAAAAATGGATTTGCGAATCGTCACAATTGTCGTTCTTATGACACACAAAAAGTCGCTCATATCTCAAAATCTATTAAAGATAGGTATAGGGAATGCTGATATAAAATGATAGGGGATGATATTTACTTCCTAATTCCGAATTAAAATACAGGCTGTTCTATTTAAAAAAAATTAGTTTTCTGCATTTGAAAATATGTCACTTTGTTCCTCAGTTTTGAACACCCTGTATGTTAGAATGTAAAGTGTGCTTACCGTTTCTTAGAGTTATATCTACATTCATAACATAGCAAATTTGGAGTCTCTACTTGCAGTATTAATCGAGATATTAATTTCTCAATGATGCAATGATTATGACAAAAAAAAAAAAAGAAAAACTTAAATAACTCAAAAACGACAACATGTAGCTATAGGAATAGCTAATGAAAACTGACGTATTTATAGTTGTAGAATCCAAAAATGAATAAAAAATTAGATCATTCTATTTAAAATAAGAAAGTTGACATCCATTTCCGGTCAACCGGAAGTGATATTTTGGTTAAGGTATTTTACATTTATAGTTCCAATCGAACAGATACTGGTGCCAAAATCTCAAATATAAATAAATAATAGAACATCATAAACTTTTAATGAACCAGTTACGTGGAATACCCTGTATTTATATTTATTTCACTGTAACACTTGCATTATTAGTATATTTGTATTAGTACAAAAACACTTTTGTTACCATTTCGTTTTTTTTTTCACAAAAACTAAATTAACTTGGAAACGGTAATCGATAGGTAACTAAATGTTTTATAAAATTGGCTTGCGACATAGATGAAGTTATTTTTTCTAAATACATCATAGCTAAGTATGCTTAACCCAAAAGTTTCAAAATCGAGATATCATTGCAAATTCAAAAACTTTTAATGGACGGGTTCCGTGAATCATCCTACATACAAACGCTTTTTTTTTGAATTTTAACACTAATTTTGATCCATCATACAGGGCGATTCGGGAGGTCCTTTGTTATACGGCGATATCCAAGTGGGCGTGGTATCGTGGGGCACGGGTGGCAATTGCGGCATCAGTAACGAAACACATCCCAAGGTGTTAGCTAGAGTGTCGTCGTATTCGAAGTGGATCAAGGAGACAGCTAAACTATCCTCGACCACCATAAAGATGTCGATTCCTTTAATAGTCACCATTATTGCATATAGCATTGTTAATTATTTTGTTTAAATTTGCTAGGGTTATTTTAAAATTGCTGTTATCTGTACTTATAGTTCAATAAAGTGTATCTTTTTTTTTTTGTCCTGTTGTTTACTATCTTAATGAAATGATCTAAGGCGATTCCGTGCAAATAATTCATAATAGTAATAGAAATATTAAAGAAAGATTATTTTCCCGTAAACTCTTTAATATACAGGACTTATCTTTTTCTGCCTTATTTGTACATGAATAAGTAGTAATACAAAATGCCACGGCATAATGACTTTTCAAATAGTGAAATGCGAGGCATGATTTGTGTTTTTGCTCAGATTTTAATGGACTTGCTGCAATCCAGAGATAATCTTTACAACTATATCGAAACCGAAGACAACCAAATCATAAACTTTTTAGAAATCTTTATAATCGCCTGGGAGAAACTGGGTGTTTTTCACCTTAATCGTCATAATGGTGCTCCAAAAACAATTTCAGTAGAGCAAGAGGAAGAAGTTCTAGTTCGTGTTAACCGAAAGAATCAAGGCGTAAGGCACCGCGCCGTTTTAAGTGCAGGCGACAGGAATAACAAACGTTTATCAAAAATAGAAAGAAAACTCTATCCTTATATCATTTCACTCCTGTGCAGAATTTATTACCTTAGGATCCTCCAGCACGTCTACGATTTTTGCAGAAGTATCAGAACGAAGACCGAAGTTTTCTTGACAAAATTCTCTTCACCGATGAAGCAACGTTTACTAGACGTGGAGTTTTCAACTGGAGAAATAGTCATTTGTGGAATTCTCAGAATCCACACGCATTAAGGAAAAGGCGCATTTCTAGCACGAATTCAAAATAAACATTCGGTGTGGGATATCTGATTTTTTCATTGGCCCCTTTAAACTTCCACCGAATCTGAACGGTCAATTATACTTAAATTGTCTCGAACTAAATTTAAATGGGCTGCTAGAAGCTATACCACATGAACAAGGATAAAATATGTGGTTTATGCACGATGGAGCACCACCACATTTTTCTCTGGCTGTGCGCGGGTATTTGAACGAGCAGTTTCCACATCGATGGTTTGGTCGTGAAAGGGAATTTCCTTGGCCACTTAGAAGTCCAGATTTTAACCACCTAGATTTCTCTGTTTGGTCTAGTATGAGGGAAATAGTCTACAAAGAAGAGTTGCTTCAAACAATTCAAGAAGTTGCTAATTTTATCAGAAATAAGGCAGGACTGTTTTTTAACATCAGACCTTTAAGAAAACGCATAGAGGAAGGCATTGTAGTGGGTGGTAGACATTTCGAGCAGTTGTTCTAAATAAGTTATTCACCAGTAGTATAATGTCTGATGGACGCTTGTAATGACAGCTGTATCAGCTTGTTACCCTTTTGGAAAGTCGATTTTATAAGACATTATTGACATATTGACATAATTAGGATTATCTTCCTGAACAAACTAATCTTTTGCTTTGATATAGGAAATAGCATTGTCCTATTGTAATTTAGAATCACGTGCAATTTTTAAATTTAAGCCAGAACCCTCAGCTCACGGCTTTTTTTTCTGCAAATTGTAATTAACTTTTTTTTTAATAATAAATTTTGATTGTTAATTATCTTCGTTGGGTTAAAAATTCTGTTCTTTTATTTAAAATTAAACCTTTTCAATTTTTGGGGTAAATAAGAAAGTCAGTTTTCTTTCACTCGCAAATTACTTTTCGTGGTTGAATTCAAGTTTTAATTCGCGAGGGTAACCCTGAGATTAATTGTTCTTTTGCGCCCTTTCTAAATTTTTTATCCGTTGAGCTTGCTAATTTAATTTGTCATTTTTATTTTCATTTTGCATTTTTAAGTCAATCAGTACACAGCAGTATGTATGTTACTACTCTACTGATAAAGTATGATTGAGTGTGTATGCATTATTTCTTTTTCTTATTTATTATTTAAAATTGTATTAATACGGCGAACTGCATTGAAACTTTCGAATGCAAATATCTCGAAAACAGGTCAAAATATAAAAATTAAAGAATTTTCATGTAAAAAAAAGGTTGCTCTTTCAAATTTTCTAATCGGTTTATGCGATTCTGCTAATACAAAAAAGATAAGCTTAGATTTGCCTATTCAGCGGGGTGTAACTAGCGCCCTCTATGACCAACGGTAAAAATGATGACAAATTCCTATTCATCATGCTGAAAAACGTAGTTTTACCAATTTTCACGTCGACTCTGTGAAAACTTACTGAATTATTGAGAAATTTAGAAATAAAATTATTATTAACTTGAACATCCTGTATGGTCTTAAACGAGCAACATTTGTATAAGGTATGTTGCTCTCAATCCTCATGTTTTAGGCTCAACTAATCCCAGTTTCCACAGATTTCGCATTTTTAACGACTCACACTGTATATCTATTTAATTTTTATAATGCATCATTATTCACGGCATCTAAAATACGCAACTATTTCGCCATTTAACCGATTAATTCTAAATCTCTTAGATTTTCCGAGATAGCAATAAATATTCCTATCAAAAAAAAAATTAAAGACAGATATAAATAGATAACAATTGAAATGTAATAATAACTGATTGTGTAGATTATAGATTATAATCAGCATCGGTACTTACTTTAGATAACGCGATCTTTTCCAAACAATCCCCAAACCTAAATCTATATATTCAAACCGTGTAGTGTATAAGAATATCTAAGAGTGAAATATAGGGCCGTTTTGCCCACGGGCCGGGGTTATTAATTAGTTAATTAGTGTAATAGTGACGGCCGGCATCAGGATGAAAGTGGTTAAGCATGTCGGTATTATATTTGTACTCTGTTTGGCACCTCTTTGCACAGGTTGTGATCGTCATAGCTCATTTATCATTGCATCTCATACGAATATCTATTCTTCTGTTTAGCTTATTCCGTAAAAATTGTGAACGGTACGAACTCATCGCCAGGACAATTTCCGCACGCTGTAAGTCAACGAAATATTGTATTCATAATACCGTAATGATATACACCAAATATTTTCTATTGCAAAGAGGGAACGTGTCCGGAATTATTTTTTTTTTTATCTATACAATTTTGGAGTAATATACTATTTGTATACAAAAATATCACAAGTTTAGTTTTTAGACAAAGTATTTTCTTTTTAGAGGGAGATAGCGGTGCATGTTTAGGTATTAGCAAATATTATATACTAGTATACATATAGTCAAAGATGTATAGTTCCGCTGGCGTAATCTAGAGCGGTGTCACTGTGGGAGTTAAAAAGCGGCGGGGCAAGAGACGTACGAAAATAGGCAATAGACCAAGTGAACTCTGTACTTGATATGGAAGCACTTGAGTATTACAGCTGTGAGCAATTCAGAAATCTATTCCTATTGGCAAAATTCAAATATCCCACCATAATTTTTAGTAGCTTAAAACATTCAAGTCTGAATTACCAACGATTTTGTATTACAATACAATTTTGACCAGTAACTATAAATAATCGCAGCAAATATGAATTCTACCCCCTGGCATGTAAATAAGTGAATGGTCTGAGGATCGGATGCTAGGTGTTAGTTCTGCGGTTTATATTTATCCAAGTTATTTTACAGAATGAATGTATGTTTGGAGAATTATTCTTCTATGAATCCGTCGATTATCGCTATATAATTAACGTACTAAACAGAGATACACTATAATCGATGATTTGTAAAAATTCTAATTTTAAGAGAGGTACTATAAATGCCCTGTAATTGCATTTGTTTGTATACCTATAATTTTTTTTAGCATTATATCTCATTTCTAAAAGCAATCTGAAGATTTCCTAAAAGTAGCGAACGAAAACAAAATAAAAATCTTTCCTAGAAATAAATGCGGGAAATTTGAATTCTGCTAATTCTCTAAATTAATTTCAATATTGATTCTACAAACAACGAAACAAAAAAAGTTGAAGAGCAACAAAAGCTTATGATCTGATGCTAGCGTACTACCGGAGGCTAATGTTGTACATACGCTTGGATAAAAGAAAATTGAGGAAAATGCCTTAAAAGTGAAACCAAATAATAACAATGTTTTTTTTTTGTAAAGACCCCTCCGATTTTGAAACTTGAACTTGTACTGTAATATTTTAAGTTACATTTTAAGCAAAGTGATAAAGACATTTTCTTGTTCGATTCGCCATCCAATTATCCTATGAAAACAGTAGTTTTGGAAGCAAATATGAGCTTATATTTTTTCAAACATTTTGGTATTTGTGAGAGTGAATTGGGGTATTAAAAAAAATATAGATTTTCTAACTACACTTTTTTAATGTTTTCTGATATTTTTTTCAGTTTTCTTTCGCTGTTAACTGCAGATATATTGACAAGAATTAGAAAAAAAAATCATAAATTTATATATCAAGAAACAAAAACTATTTTAAATGTCCACTAGTCCGCTAAAAGCAAAAATATTTTATCACCGCAAATAAATCAACAGCGGTAAATGAGATATAATATGTAAGTAGGTACTATGAAAAAGTTAGACATTTGACCAAATAAATAAAAGCAAATATTCCGTATGTAGCTTCGCTTTAACGCAAAAATATGTTTTAATTTCATTATAAAACGAATATTAATCCATTGATCCAGTATGTATGTTTTGGTTTTTGTTTTATTTACTAAATTGTTACTTGTTTTGACTCCTTTAATATTCATTTCATAATAATTTTGCGAAATGACAATTCATTTATGAATGCTCAACCTCTTCGCTGCGCGCGCAGTTAAACCACTTTCATTCGTCTCGCACTGACTCTTCGGTTATCTTATATTTTTACGCGTTTGTGCAACGGAAAATTTCACTTACGTTTAACCACGTCAGATCACGTTTAATATTTGTTTGGTCGTACACTTTTCTAAATTCAGCATAGCTGGGACATCTAAAGTACGCCAGCGGAACTATTCTTTGTCCGTATATCCACGTCTTCCCGAACACCCCAGAATTAATAAAATTTGATGTAACATGGAGTGATCGGAAACTATTGCTGGAAATCTTGCACGCACTGATTAATGGAATAAACCCATTCTCCAATACCTAATTTTCGACCGGTTTGAAAGTAACTTTCGATAATAAACATTTTGTGTGTAATTATAACATGCAATAAAAATAATATAATCAAATGCAACCGTTTATAATTTTCTGTTGGTTTGTCATTGACGGCTGTCACAACCTACCTAGCCAAATTTAAATTGCCCGCAATTATTCTTAGTAACTTCAACGTTGAAACATAAAATTACCTACTATATTTTGTACTACATCCAGTTATTTTAATCTCTTTACGTTGAAGTTACTAAAAATTGTGGCGGGAAATTTTAATTTGGCTATTAGGGAACTTAAAGTACAATTTAATTTGCATAAAAAACCGCCTACTCTAATCAAGAAAGTATTTGATAGCGCGGTACTTTTCATCTAGAGATAAATCGCCCACACATTTGCTTGATGATAATTTTTATATATAAACCGCTAAAATAAGCAATAAATGATATAATAAATATAGAATAAATTTCTTGAAATACTGTTAAGAGGTCGTATTGACAGTTTTATTTAAATGGTATTTTTTTTTTCCATGAAAACAAGATTATGCGAAAAACTTTTAGCGAGACTAATTTAAATCACTTGTCTTAATTCTGTGACAAGGTAATAGTTAAAATGTATTTTTGTTACCAAGGTGTCCCTCCGCTATTTTCAACAGCACGAATGTGGTGGCTCCATAATCGGACCTGACTGGATCCTGACTGCCGCTCATTGTATATATCCAGAGTAAGTACACAGGGTGATTCTCAATATATGCGACAAACTTTAAGCGCTGATTCCTGGGGTTATTTTGATCATAAAAGTTCATAGGAACATATGTCCAAAATCGCTTAGTTCTAAAGTTGTACAATGTTTAAATAGTAAGTTAACATAATTCATGTTTTTATTATAAATTAACAAAATAATTAGTAAAACAATATTAACTTATACTAACTGTTGAAAATGACCGCCCCCAACTGCAATACAAGCTTCTATCCTCGTCGTATTGACTGGCGAGTCCGTTCTAAAATACAGGGGTATTTCGAATTGTTCGAAAAGCGGCGATAATACGATTTCTCCAGTTTATCGACATTTCAACGGAGTCGTATAAACTAGTGATTTAAGGTGACCACCAGGAGAAAAAAGTCCCAAGAATTTAAGTCTGGAGACCGAGGAGGCCACGGTTGTGGACCTCTCCGTCCTATCCACCGATCTGGATACGTATTGTCCAAAAACTCGCGAGCAACTAACTTAAAATGCGCTGGAGCACCGTCATGCATAAAATACATTTGTAATCTTAATTGCAACGGAACTTCCTTCCAACAGTAGGGGTAGCTCCTCTTCAAGAAAATTGCGGGTATAACCTCGCCATTTAACCGCATCTGTAAAGAATGTGGACCTATCAAGTGAATCTCCAACAATTCCCGGCCCACACATTGACAGAGAATTGATGTTGATGACAGGCATTCACTAGTTCGTGCGGATTTTCTTCGTCCCATATGTGGTTATTATGAAAATTAATAATCGCGTTTCTAAAGAAAGTAGCCTCGTCGGTGAAGAATATTTGAGCTAAATAGTCAGGATTTTGTGCGATTTTGTGTTGCTTCCATTGACAAAAAACCACTCTTTGCGGAAAATCTGCCGGTAAAAGTGCCTGCACCCGTTGAATGTGATATGGATACAACAGTTGATCTTTCAATATTCTTCAAACTGTTGCCTGACTAATGTTAAAAGCAAACGTAGTTTTTCTGGTGCTTGTAGTAGGATGTTCCTCAATTTCATTTAGTACCATTTCTTCAACCTGTGGAGTTCTCACTGTAGACGGGTGCCCGTTATCAGTTGTCTGTTTTTTTAAATTTCTCGTTTCACTAAGACGTTGGTGAAGACGGGCAAATATTGAATGATGCGGGATGATACGGTTCGGGCATCGTTCTTCATAAAGACGTCTAGCAGCAGGCGAATTTCCATTGGCAAGACCGTAAACGAAATGCGTATCATACATCTCAGCATTCGTGTAATTCATTTTAGAAAACAGAAACTGGCAATAAACTGAATGAATACTCTGACAACTATTGACAAATAAACAATTCCCTCTCAACACAATAGTTTTTGAAGAACCAACTGTGATATTATATCGTGTTAGTCATAGTTCATAATTTATTATTAAACATCCAATAACTTTAAAACGCAACCGTTTTAGACATATACTCATGTGAACTTTTATGATCAAAATAACCTCAGCAATCAGCTCTTAAAGTTTGTCGCATATATTGAAAATCACACTGTAAATGTATATATTACAAAATGGATTGTGAAAACTAATTACTATCTAATTACATTACAATTTTAACGCATACCTATCTCTTGAGCTTTTTTGGATATATTCATAGAAAAAAGCAGAAATATTGCAATTTTACTATTTACAGCTTTATTAACGTTTTAACTATATTATATGGATCAATAAAGCTACGCAATGGCGAGAGTCCAGAAAGCCATACCGCTGAAGTCGCTGACGCCTACATTCACGAAGATTACGTTCCGTCAGGTGGTTATGAGAATGACATCGGTTTACTTCGAGTTAGTATATATGTATATACATACATTACATACCTAATACCTACCTAAAGCAGTTCCTATAACAATTTCGATAATAACTCCGCATATATTTCAATTTAGTTAAAGCAGACATTAGAGTTTAACGCTTTTGTCCAACCGGTAACTTTACCTTATTCGTTCCGGAATCTGAAATACCAGTAGGCGACGTGCTATTTTGGTCGGATGGGGATATCCGCAGGTGAGTACCAGTTATAAAAAGGCCGTTCATATCATTTATATAGGTAATTAATTATATTCGAAATCCAGTCCAATGACTTACACGTCATGGAAGTCCTACAGTTCGTGGTTTTGACGATTTTTTCTGACGATACGTGCTATCAGTACCACGGCGCCAATTACAGCACCACTTCTCATATCTGCGTCGGAGTTGTGGGCGGTGGAAAAGGTCAATGTAGCGTAAGTTGGAAATAAAATTAATTCTATCCGCGCCGATATATCATTTCGACGTTAATTTTAAGGGTGATTCTGGAGGTCCGTTGACTGTCGACGGTACGCAGCATGGAATAGTTTCCTGGTCCGATAAACCGTGCGCCACAACTCCAGGGGTGATGACTAGGGTGGCAACTTATCGTCGTTGGATATTCGAAAAAACTGGCATATAAATATAAATACTACTAATAAAGAAATGCTTAGTCGTCTTAGAGTTAATTGCGTGTTGATATGCTTACGGAAAACCGCATCTACTAACATGGAATGTTTTATATTAATAATATCATATTTGAATGCGAAGTATCGACTATAGGTAGGTTTAAAATTTATGTACATTTAAAAATCTGAAAAGAAATTTACAGAGTAGGTGCAAAGTAACAATAAGGAAAAGAAAAGTTACTCGAGTTATTACATTATACACATACGATCGGCTTTATTTTTAAATGTTTATTTATGCACTAATTTAATTCAGACCACTAAAGAGTATGAAATATTCATTTATAATAGGTATGTATTAGTTTACTAATTATCTAAATATCATGCCGTAATCTATCTAATTCTTTAGCAACATTACTAAATTAACTTGTCTCTAATATCTGTTTCGCATCGCGACCAATTTAACCCGTTAGCTAATACCCTAACTTCCGTACGCGATCGCCACTAATCAGTAAGTGGACAAATAAGACATGCCCCGCTGTATCTACCCCGCCACATTCACAATGCGAATCATTAACCCTCCCACTCCTACAATATTTATAAATAATTTTATAAATACTGAATGTACTAAACGTTACTAGAATGTTAATGTTACCGATAAATTTCGTAGTCCACCTCTTATTTAAAGTAATATCCCTCTCACCATACCAATCATTATCATATTTATCCTTAAACACTTTTTTAACTATGCTAGCCGAAGTTAACCCGTACCCTCAAACGTAAATCTACTGGTAATATATCCGAAATAACGCACGCCGCGTCTACCGAAATAGATCCCCGCGTAAAATATTGCCGATTCTATAGTACCCCTTAAATATCGCCTCTGATTTGTTCACACCAAAATTGATTTATTATGAATTCTTGAACTAACTTGACATAACTTGAACTCGACCTAACTTGACCTAATTTGAACTTGATCTAACTTGAACTTGACCTAACTTGAACTTGAACTAACTTGAACTTGAACTAACTTGACCTAACTTGAACTAACTTGAACTTTAACTAACTTGACCTAACTTGAACTAACTTGAACTCGACCTAACTTGAACTAACTTGACCTAACTTGAACTTGACCTAACTTGAACTTGAACTTGACCTAACTTGAACTAACTTGACTTAACTTGAACTAACTTGACCTAACTTGAACTAACTTGATCTAACTTGACTCTGACTAACTTGAACTTGACCTAAACTTGAACTTGCCCTAACTTGACCTACCTTGAACTTGACCTAAACCTAACCTTGAAGCTTGAGATTAACTTGACATAACTTGAACTTGAACTAACTTGATCTAATTGAACTAACTTGCTCTAACTTGAACGTAACTGACCTAACTTGAACAACTTGAACTTGCCTAACTTGAACTTGCCCTAAACTTGACCTTGACCTAACTTGACTTGCCCTAACTTGAACTACGTTGCCCCTAACTTGCACAACTTGACCTAATTGGACCTAACCTTGAACTTGGACTAACTGATTCTAACTTGAACTAACTTGCTCTAACTTGAAACTAACTTGACCTAAACTTGCAACTAACTTGACCTAAGTTGACTTGCCCTAACTTGAACTAACTTGAACCTACTTGAAACTTGTCCTAACTTGAACTAAACTTGACCTAACTTTGAACTTGACCTAACTTGAACTTGAACTAAACTTGACCTACTTGAACTTGAACTTAACTTGACCTAACTTGGAGACTTGAATTAACTGACCAACTTTGAACTTGAACTTAACTTGACCTAACTTGGAGACTTGAATTAACTGACCAACTTTGAACTTGAACTAACTGATCTAACTTGAACTAACTTGCTCTAACTTGAACTAACTTGACCTAACTTGACCTAACTTGAACTTGAACTAACTTGAACCTAACTTGAACTAACCGTTGGACCTAATTTTGAACTTGAACTAATTTGACCTCGAGGCTTGACCTAGACCTAACTTTAACTTGAACTAATTGGACCTTGACCTAATTGACCTAACTTGAAACTCAACCTAACTTGACCTCACTTGGACTTGACCTAACTTGACTTACTAACTTGACCAACTTGACTACTTAAACTAACTTGACCTAACTTGAACTAACTTGACCTAACTCGAACTTGAACTAACTTTTTTATATTAACAGAAACCGTTTCTTTTTTGATTTCAATTAAATCTGCATCTTATACACAAATTTGTCGTTATTTTGGAATGTAATTACCAGAGCAGTATGTATTAGATCTATTCGAAATTAATAGCAGTAAACTTTTTGGCGAAAGTAACTAGCCATGTAAGCAAAAGTCAGTTACCGGGCTGCAATGTCAAATATTATATTATAGAAGTTGGCATAAACATATTTAGGTTTATAAGTTTACACCATCGTATTATGGGATATATAGCACGAAAGTGCAGCCAAAAAACCAGAAATTCTTACCTCGTTTTTTTTAATTTTCAAATAGAAATCTAGTCATTTCAGCGTTAGAGCGATCTGCTAGACTTATTTGACAATCCTGTACGACGCCTCAATTAATCTGTTTAATGCTTGTAAAGCTTCATTTGCTTTTCTTCGTTTTGTTGACCGGATGGATTTTCATTTCTACATATAGTTTATTCGTGATAACACTGCGTAGGCTTTCACGGCCGGTGTAACTATAACTAACAGTCAAAAAGTTTTGACACACGGCGAAACCCCGTAGAAAGACCAGCTTTATTATAGTTTATCGTGTTTTATTTTCACTTCGTAGGTAGGAACAGGTAATTCGTGCTGTGGAGGTCGTTCTTCTCGCAAAAGCAGAAAAACTCCTCGCAGAACGCCCTCTCGAAAAGCAGGAACAGCGTCACTCCGGGCCGGTGATAGTCGCCGTAAGAATTCCTATAAAACACTTCGATTCTCATTCTCATTTAAACTTTCACATAATTAATTATGCCATCTGTAGACATCGCTACGAACACTACAACACAACACTGAGATCTGATTGAGATAATACCACAGCAACCACATCGCAATTCTTCAACATTTCATGAAAACATGAATTTACACTTTTACGTCTGGTAATAATGGGTGGTATTTGCATCTCACACTCAATCTAAGTTGTTTTTAAAATTAAAATTTTTAAGCTCCTTCAATCATCATTTCTGAGACCTTAGAATTTTTTGTTCTAATTTCAAACGTTTCTTCTCTATTACATGTTTTCTGTTACGATTATTCACAGGTTACAAAAAATTAGACACAAATTATAATAAGTTGGCATTGTTGAATTTAAATAAAGGATGAGAATTAATATCGACCGATTGTTTATTTATAGTAAAAACGCAGACATATCTCATAGATAGTAAGTTTAATTTAGATAAATTAAAATAAAAATTAACTTCCAAAAATTGATAATGTGTGTGTATGCTCGACTTGCGGCTATATTCGTTTGCTTCCAATTATGCGGATACACGAACATACCTAACCTTAAATTATACTCCAAATAAAATGTACCTCACTCTCTAATTCGAAACCAAACATTGAGGTTTTCTTTTGGTATACTCTCTTATCGTATTTACGAAGAAACACAATTGTAACTATGAATACAAGAAACTTACTACGAATCACTTGTAATGTTATGAGACAGCGCGAACCCATTAAAATATCGGCTGCAATACCGCTATCAAGAATTTCGTGCAACTGCAATAACTACGCAGTTAATAATTTAGCGAACATAACGCAAAAAAGGAACCTATTCCAAGATGCCAGTAAACATGAAGTTGCCGAAGGTAGAGAGAGAATTTACTATGGAGTAATTAACACTAATTCGTGCGGTAAGTAATGTTACATTTAGTGGATCGGTTTTAAACTGTCGTTACTTTTTCTTTATGGTTTCTTTTCTTTAACAACAAGCGCAGCAACTATATTAGCTCAGCCGTTCTTAATTAATACAGTATATGCAAATGCTAATATTGCCTTAGTAGTTGGCGCCTGTTCCTTTATAGGGTTCTTCACATTCGGAACACCAATTTTATTACATTTTATTACTAAAAAATACATTACACATTTGGACTACGATCCTAATAGGAAAACGTATATAGCATCGACAGTCAATTTTTTTTGTATGTTACGAGAGGTCTGTAGCGATTGAGGCTTTTAAGGAAATAATTTGCATTGTATTTGTCTTTTTTAGACTGAATTTACACCTGAAGATGTTAAGATACCTGATGTCCCAGGAATGTTCACAAGGTTTATAGCGAAGGATAAAGCAATGTTTTTAGAACCCAGATTTTTTCAAGATCCAGTTCATTGATTAGGGAATATGAAAACGATGGATTTTAAACTATTTTCAGAAAAGAAAGATGAATTAATGGAATTAGGGCATGTTATGTGCATTTACAAAGTCTGTATAGTTCTGTGAAGTTTATTTATCTCTAAAATGTAATTTATGTAAATAAATTATGTTCTTTTTTTTGTATTTTATATTCTCCTTCTATTAACTATAAAATAGATGTTTTCTACCTTCCTTTTCACCATTTCATTTATTTGGTTTTTTTTGATTTATTATTCCTGATTCGAAATTACAAATGCAAACACACAATAAAAAAATGCTAGTGCTGCCATCTATATTTCGCCAGTGGAACAGTTATTTGGCCATATGTATACTAGTACTAGTATTTGATACTAGATGCTCTCCAAAACAGGGGTTGCAAAACGTCGTATTTTCTACGGACCGCCGTATTTGTAAAGTCTGTCCGTAGATTATAAACTTCCGTATTTGAGTATTTCGTGAGGCGTCGTATTTTTTTTTCTCGTTTCCAATTTGTTGTAACTCGAAAGTAGTACTTTTTGTCATTTTAGTTATTTTAGGATTAACTTGTCGTATGATGTGCGTTAACATTGCTTGCCCTTAGCATCACGTCTGAAGAGATAAAGTCTGTCTATTTGTGTGTTAACCAACGTCCAATTGATTATGTATACAAGTAAAGCAATCTCCTGCTTGAGTATTTTGTTCAGTATTACTATTGAAAAAAGAACAAGTTTTCGCTTTCTCGCAGAAAAAGATACCAGGGTATTTCATAATGACATAGAGATAGCCATATTATGCATTGTTTAAGTAAAATATTTAAAATAGTGCATCGTTTCCAGGGTTTTCTATATGGACTGTCAGTTATCAAATCTACGTATAGCGTCGTTAGTTTGTTATTTGGTTTTTATTAGTTGTTTCTCGCCCGTTTTTCGCTTTCTTGTATATTTTGGCAAGAAAAATTGTTCTTTTTAGAGCAAGAGCCTTTGTAAAGTTTTAAGAGGTAAGTTATTTGAATAAGAGAATTGTCAGAAACACATTGTAGACTCCAATGTTATTCACCTATTCATTTACCCGAAACACATGTCCTGAGAAAGCGGTTGATGCTCTAAGGCACAGTGAGCTTGCTGCTTAATGCTCTGGCAATTTCGAGAGGGAAAAGAAATGGGGGACTTTATTACCTCTGAAGTTGCCGTTGTACGAGGTAGATATTCTATTCTAATACACTCATAATTATCGTTTATAAAGTATGTATTTTTGCAGAAAGTAGCGAAGCACTTGGTGTACGCAGCAACTGTCTGGAATTTAAAAAAGGGAGAAAACTGCAAAATCCGTTTCTCATTCATCTGAAAAGAGACGCGTATTAAGCCGAAAACCAAGAGATTCTACGAGAGACCAACTAAAATAACGATATTATATCAAAATATTGGTAGGGAATGCTTATCGCGATCAAAACTGTATTGAATATGTGGAATGAAGCACTACAAACATTGGCACCCAACACTGAGAAATGTTGAGGCCACAAATAATTTAATAAAAGTGTTGAAGGGAAAAAAAGTAGTGGAGATGGACATCGAGCAATAATAATTGTTATCCGAAAGAACCTCAAGTTCTGAGAAACACGGATAATTAATGGAAAAAAGGAACTGTTGTCGTGGCTGAAGTCGTTTCGAGGCTGAATTGCCAAATGCATTTGAACGATGTAATGTTTCAATTTCAAGCAGAATGGACGTCCTTGGGTGAATGTTCTGTTTATGAATGATTGAAATTTGAATCACTATAAATAAATAATTATAATTCTGCGAAAAAAAATAGTCTTTAATTAGATTTCTATTTTTATTAAGGATATTATTATTAACTTTGTTATGTGTTAAATGTCTTATATTATACTTAACAGAAATTCTACAACTGGTGTTTAACAGCATGTGTTCGTTGAAATTCATGACAGAAATTGCAATTGTTAAAAATATAGTGTGTGCTATACCCACTAGTAATACGAGTTAAGCATTCGCATTACGAGTATGCTTCTATAACAGTATCTCACGAAGAAATCGTGTTCATCCCGATTCAAAATTTAGTAGGACGCTAGATTAATTCTTGCTTCTAACACGCCCAAAATGTCAATAAATAACGTCTGTCATCAGAAATTAGTAAATTCGTATATCAGTGGCCATAAATGTCCAAACAATTATTTAAGGTTATAGGTTGGATTATATTATTTGAGGGAGATATTTAAAGTTAAGTTCTACGTAACGCTCAATGAAACAATTTTTGTCGTTCAAGTCAACGCTACATTAGATAATTTGAACGTTAAAATTCGAACGTGAACTCAAAATCGAATTTAAACCAATACTGAAAAAACCCGCATAAGATATCCTGCTATACGGTTTTTAATTTGACTCCGAAGTATCGATTTGATTCATACGGACAAAAATCGATGACGTTGGTTAAAACTTAAAATAGACAGAGTTTATATATCTATATTTTTATATAATAATATTAATAATTAAACAATATGTCTCAAGTGAATATTGAAGAACATTTCACGGAAATGTTAATTGATATGGTGCACTGTCCGTATTTTTGCTTTTGAAAATATGGCAACCCTATCCAAAATAACCCACTTGCGACAAAAAGCGACCTATTATTACTAGTTATTACCAGTGTTGCCAACTTGATGAATTTTCCACTAAATCTGGTGTATTGAAAGCACGTCTAGTGTACACAAATCATATTCTAGTGGCTAGTGAAAAGTTTAGTGGATTTATAGTAATAAATCTAGTGAATTCATTGAACACGAAGACTAAATTATATATACATATATATGTAACCCAATAAACCAAATTCAAATTTCCCGCAATTAAATTAGTATCTTCAACTTAAAGGTATTCAAATAACTATTAATCTAATACAAAATCGTAGTTAATTTCATGCTTTAATGTTGAAGTTACTAAAAATAATTGCGGGAAACTTTGAATTTGGTTCACTGGGAAATAAATAAATAAAAGTACAAAATAAAATAAATAAGGATATGATTATGATTTTATGAAACACGGTTACAGTTGTATAGTTGTACAGTGGAACCTCGTTAACCCGGATCAATTGGGGCCAGAGCTGATCCAGGTTACACGAACACTAGGCTAAAAGAATAAATAAAATAAGACAGTACCTACAGAAAAATGACTTCATTTCGTAGATAAACAAACCGAACAATTATATTTTTAAACTCATTTTAAACAATAAGGACAAAACTATTTGATACAACGCTCATTTCTAAAAAAAAAAATATTCGTCAAAATTGATCTGGGTTATCTGGAGATCCGGGTTCACGAGGCCCGACTTAACGAGGTTCCACTGTATATGGTTGTAAATTATTAATATTTGAAGACTACCTAATAAGTGTTGTATTAAATTCATATATAATAGACAAAATAAAATGTACTTTGTGTAATAGGTTTTTAAGAGTAACAGTGTGCAAATTATAATAAATAAAAAATTAAATAAAAGGGGATTTATAGTAGAAACACTATTAATTACATAAATATATAACACTTTTTTTGCTTTTCTTAAAATACTTTATAAAGTAATTCCTCTCCCAATTCTAGTGATTTTCTGGTGGTAATTATAATCCCGATCTAGTGAAATATGTCTTCTGTTAATTGGCAACACTGGTTACATGTGTTTCCCCCAATATTGATAACTGTCGCACTGCCGTTTTCTCTCAAATCGCAGACCACCGTCAACCATTTACGATTGCTCGAACTACGTAGGTATAGTCACAGTGTTCTTGTATCAAAGTTAGAATTGGGTGAAGAAATAGAAATGTTTTTACAAAGAAAATCCGAGATGCGGTACTTGAACCCATGCATTTCAATTTTACAAAGTTGTAGAAGTAAGTATATTTTTTTCTTGTAATTGTTTGATGAACATGAGTTAATATTAATTAAATTATTATTGCAACTTTTATGTTATATTGCTTTCATATTTCAGTATACTGTGTTCCATTGTCAGAATAAATATATATATGGCAAAAATAATTAATATTAATAATAAAATTAACTTTGTCGTAGGTGTCATCGATTATTTTCTACATATTCTAAGGACCTTTGGGAATTTATCCGCAAGTTATGCTTCTGGTGTTACATCTTTATGTTTTGTGTACCCATACAATTTTACCAAAATAAGTTTCGCATATTGTGGTTATATAGGTCAAACTTTAATTAATTTATCGGTCCTTATTGTCGTTAGTATTAAATTAATTGTAACTATAAATATTAATAAAACTGCTGAAGATTCTGCTTAAATGATCATATATTAATGTTATCTGTAGTGATTGATTATAAATGAACAATTAATACGGATTTTATCAAATGATTATGTGTGTCCCTTCTTTTTTAGTTAAATTTTATAAGAAAATATTTATTTTTTCAAAAGTGAAGTTACATTGTTATAAGAATAACGATTTGTTTTAATGGAGTCCATTTTGTAAATTTACATTAAATAATAAAGTTGTATGCGATGTTGTAACAGTCTATTTCAAACCACATATATATTAAACCATTTTAAAATGAGCAGTGCCTGTATTCTTTAGGAAAGAGAGTGTCGACAACAGAAAATCTTATCAAAGGCTTCCTAATCTTAATCTTTTGTATTATAAAGCTCAAGCATCCACGAGTCAAACAAAAATATAGAAGTAGTATCACAAACCGCAAATCGTTTGAAGTTGAGTCAACATTTTCTAATTTTTTAAGTATATGTGAATAAATAAATTTTTCTCTTTCGTAAGATATTTCATTGGATGTATTTCAGCAAACATGAATTATTTTTTTTTTTCATTTTCATTTATAATTGTTGTGTCACATTAAATGTACTGGTATATACAGGGTATTCCACGTAACTGGTTCATTAAAAGTTTATGACGTTCTATTATTTACTTATATTTGAGATTTTGGCACCAGTATCTGTTCGATTGGAACTATAAATGCAAAATACCTTAACAAAATATCACTTCCGGTTGACCGGAAATGGATGTCAACTTTGTTATTTTAAATAGAATGATCTAATTTTTTATTCATTTTTGGATTCTACAACTATAAATACGTCAGTTTTCATTAGCTATTCCTATAGCTACATGTTGCCGTTTTTGAGTTATTTAAGTTTTTCTTTTTTTTTAGTCATAATCATTGCATCATTGAGAAATTAATATCTCGGTTAATACTGCAAGTAGAGACTCCAAATTTGCTATGTTATGAATGTAGGTATTACTCTAAGACACGGTAAGCACACTTTACATTCTAACATACAGGGTGTTCAAAACTGAGGAACAAAGTGACTTATTTTCAAATGCAGAAAACTCATTTTTTTAAATAGAACACCCTGTATTTTAATTCGGAATTAGGAAGTAAATATCATCCCCTAGCACTTTATATGAGCATTCCCTATACCTATCTTTAATAGATTTTGAGATATGAGCGACTTTTTGTTAAACAGACTAAGTAACCCTATCTTTAAATGTTTGTAGCTGGCTCTGAAATGGATTCACATCAAATTCATGTATTATTTTTGAATAACCATACAAGAATGTCTGTTCGAATAGTCATTTCTATTAATATTGCGTTGTACGAAAGTGTAATTACAATGATATACATAAACACTTTTGGTTAGTCAATGAATTTGACATTAATCCCATTCAGAGCCATCTACAAACACGCAAAGATAGGGCTACTTAGTCAGTTTAAACAAAAAGTCGTTCATATCTCAAAATCTATTAAAGATAGGTATAGGAATGCTGATATAAATGATAGGGGATGATATTTACTTCTTAATTCCGATTAAAATACAGGGTGTTCTATCTAAAAAAAAAGAATACTTAGTCAGTTTAACCAAAAGTCGTTCATATCTCAAAATCTATTAAGATAGGTATAGGGAATGCTGATATAAAGCGATAGGGGATGATATTTACTTCCTAATTCCGAATTAAAATACAGGGTGTTCTATTTAAAAAAATTGAGTTTTCTGCATTTGAAAATATGTCACTTTGTCCCTCAGTTTTGAAACCCTGTATGTTAAGAATGTAAGTGTGCTTACCGTTTCTTAGAGTTATATCTACATCATAACATAGCAAATTTGGAGTCTCTACTCGCCAGTATTAAACCGAGCTATTAATTTTCTCAATGATGCAATAATTATGACTAAAAAAAAAGAAAAACTTAAATAACTCAAAAACGGCAACATGTAGTTATAGGAAGAGCTAATGAAACTGACGTATTTATAGTTGTATATCCAAAATGAATAAAAATTATATCATTCTATTTAAAATAACAAAGTTGACATCCATTTCCGGTCAACCGGAAGTGATATTTTGGTTAAGGTATTTACATTTATAGTTCCAATCGAACAGATACTGGTGCCAAAATCTCAAATACAAGTAAATAAAAGAACATCATAAACTTTTAATGTTACGTGGAATACCCTGTATATTTAAATATTGTATTTGATAACATTTTATGGGGAGCATGGATTGAAATTAATTTGCACCGTAATTGTGAGTAAACGCCCTCTTTTGGTAATATATGAAATTAAAATTTTAATTATTTACCGAAAATTTGAGCAAATATACCGCAAACACACCTAAATACACGTTAATTTTAGTTCGGGCCCGGTTACTATAGAAACGCTATATTTACTGCACCATTAAATTACCATCCCATTGTCAATTATTTTTTCCGGGAAACCGTTTTTTTTTATTACGACAATCATTTTGAATCTCACAGTACTATGTAGTTATTTTAATACTTTTACGTTGAATTCACTAAAAATAATGGCAAGAAATCTAAATTTGGTTACTAAGGAGATTTGTAAGTATAATCAAATATTATATTATACCAGTATACATATGATCAAAGAAATGTTCCACTGGCGAACTATAGATGACACCACAAGTATTCTCTTACGGAAATTTATTACCACTACAAATGCACAACAATAGAAAGTGCTGGTGGTGTCATCTATAGTACGTCAGTGGAACATTTCTTTGACTATATGCATACTGTTATTGTATTTGGTATAATCTAGTGGATTTAGTGTAAATTTCAAATACAATTTTTTTTGGGGAATGAATTTGATTTTAGGGAAATTTGGGGCACCATCTAAGGGAAAGTATTTCCCGAAAATTGGCAGCATTGTTGTGAAGTAGTGAATTACAGATTTGTGTTGTTCCTCAAATGTGATTCATGTTTTTTTTTTACATATTTCGGATCCCGATCATTTCGCTTGCTTCTCAAACACGACGACCTCGAATATTTCGATAGTAAGAAAAGAAGCATCTACAAGAACAACCTGCCAAAATGGCTTTAACAGATTCAGTTGTTTACACAAAAAACTTATTGGTCGGAGGAATAACTGGAGCAATTTCCAAAACAGCTGTCGCATCTACAGAAGGCGTAAAATTGATTATGCAAGTACAACATTTGGGTGCATATGTTCCCGATTTACAAAGTTGTAAAGGTTAGTTGGTAATTCTTGATCGTTTGCAGACAGTTTCTATTTTAAGACACAGATAACATAATTTTCTATGTCTTTCTAGGTGCACTCAATTATGTGATACAAATTCCAAGAGATGAGAGGATTCTCGCGTATTGCCCTGAAAATTTGACGAATGTAATTCCTTACTTACCTGCGGTTTTCAATCTTGCATTTAACAACAAATACAATAACATTTTACTGAGCAGTGTAAATCCACAGATGTGGAAGAATGTCGTGGCTAACTTCTCAAACAGTAGTGCTGCCGGTGTTACATCTTTATGCTTCACCTATCCATATAACTTCGCCAAGATGAGTTTGATTAAATATGGCGCTGTTTTAGGTACGACTTCTGTTAATTTGTCAGTCCTCTTAATGATTAATGTTAAATTTAATGTAAATGTAAAAATTAGCAAGACCACAGAATCCGAAGCACTTGAAACTTCTCTCTAAAATATCAATGTATATTTATTTAGGCTGGGTTATGATTGCAAATAAATGTATCGTCTAATTATTATAAATGTGTTATAAAAGCGGTTTTTTTTTCATCTTTTTTAACCTAACCTATTTAGAAAATCTATGCACGCACTAATGATTAAAAAAAACGAACGAATATTTGAAGTTACTGGATTGCCTGGATTTTATTTATATTATACAGGGTATACAGGGTGTTGATATCAACCTTTTTTATTTTGAACGAATTGATACGATTTTTATCGATCTAACGAATTTGCCGAATCATTTGCAACCAGTTTGCATAAAGGTTCCCTATTCCTAAACTAAACCGTTTTTGAGTAATTTTTCATTTTTGTTGAATTTTTCACATTTGCACTCTTTCAAATAATAATACAGGCTGTTCAAAAAACGCGCCTCCAATGTGGATACCTTTAAGCTAACAAAACTTTTTTCTTTCAAATGGAACATGACATTTTTTACTACGGTATTGAATGCAGCGTAAAATTCTACATCGTTTGATATACCTATTCTTGATAGCAATTTCTTGCCTTAAAATATGACTAAATTCTCTAATAGCTTTTCGAGCAAATATATTTTTTTCCTAAAAAACACTGTAATATATTATTTGCTTAACAATCTGAGTATTTAGGTTTCAGGTATCTAATGTTATTAGTTTCTTTATTAATAGGAAATTGTCTTTTACTTGTAAGGAAGGTACTATCAGAGACAAAAGTCTTGACTCAAGTTTGACATAAATAGAGATAGAATTATTGGAGTTTCTTCGGTATTTCAATATTTCTCTGTTTAATTTTGAATCAAGACTTTTGTCTTCGACGGTACATTAATTCTATTTACGAAATCACACAATAATACTACGAAGTTCATTCAACAACGATTTATTGTGATGTTTTAATAATGAATGACATGGACAGTATAAAAATATCTGGGCGTTATAATATTGCTCGTTGATCGTTGATCGATGCTTTAGATTCATTTGGCCGATTTCCTGAAAAGGAATTAAAGAAATCGTTTTATTTCTGGTGATATTAAAGGAAGGAAATGTTATTAAGTTCTTAATTGCGAATAAAAAAAGAGATTTGAATTGAACGTTAATGGTTAGGCAGGACAATTTTCGATGCAGCTAATTAGGGCCCTAAATTAAGATTTTCGATCGAGGCAGCCACAGAAAACACAATAAATAAACATTGTAGTTACTTATCGTCAAAATATGAACTATAATTGAGTTTTCTGCGCAATTTCACTAGCAACAACGCAACAAAAACACTGTTAGTATGTATTTGCTGAGATAATAAATAAATAGTTTTGTTCTATTAATTAATAGATAGGGATGTCACATAACAGTGTGATTTGAAAAACCGTATTTTTGCTCCCTCGTTGTGGAGACGGAGACAGTAAAAAATTGAAAGTGCGCGCCTTTTAAAAAATTTTGAGGCTTTACGACAGCAAGTAACTGAATGAATTGCTTGCAGAATTGTGGAGATTCTTTAAATCTTCTTTCACTTAATCACCAAACGTGGAAGTTTACAATATTTGTGGAATAAGACATAAAATATAATGTTAAAGGGTACAAATTATCTTTCCTTATGTTCCCTTATGGCTTATTTTCCCACGTCATATTTTTTTTTTTGAGTCGATAGTACATATTATAGGCTTTGCCGCTTTTTATGTGTTCGGCGAGGACAAACTTGGGATGAAGGGGATATTAGGCTAAAATTAGTAAAAATTAAAACGATCGCATCATTCCTCCCATTAAGTACGGAAACTTTTTTCCTTAGATCAACAACATTCATTTTGTGTTTTAATATCACCTTTGTTTTTGGTGGATGCATAAATGAGTCCTAACGAGGATTTCTTCCTATCGAAGGAGGACAAGAGGACACAATCTCACAAACAAGACACGGGCAAACCCTAGTACATATGTACGTATTGCTGTGGTCCGGCACTCCGGACTTGTTAAATTCAGTGATATTAAGAGATCAATTTTTGTGCCGCGCTGCGGGAGGATTCTCTCAAATAGTTAATTTTATTTGGTTTTAAGAAAGAATTTTAATAGTTTTGTTTGAGTTATTTATAATAGTTCCAGTTGTGTAAGTTAATTCATTTATTTGTACATTTTGCGTACTCCAGTATTGTATATAGTTTATATCCCTAGTAGAGTCTTTGCGCATGCGTTGCGGCTTCATCGCACGCAGAAGGTTGTTAAATTTGAATATATGTACCGATTGTTGATCCCTGTGAGAGGCACATCAGTTCTTTGAATGATGGCGGCCGTGTAAGCTAAACTGTTTATCTTTTTGCATCGCTACCATGTAGGTAATTTCATTTAATTTAAATCTTTGTTCGTTATTTTGATATTAATTCATCCATCAAAAGAACTCTTTATATTAATTATTGCTGTTTTGTTTAATTGTGTACACATTTTAAATATTAGATCAGTAATTATTGTAAAATTTCTAGAAGATTTCGTGTTTTTTAGTTTAAAGAGTTAAATTTTCCCGTTTCTTTTTGCTGATTTGTATTGTATTGTTAATCACCACGGTTAAGTGAAGAGAAGCTTTGTGCTGTTAAAATTAAATTTCAATTTAAATTATATTTGTTTCTCCACGTGTAAAAATATAGTTTGGTTTAAATTTCGGATATTTTTTGTGTGAATTGAGATTAATCTTCTGGAACAAATCTTCCTTTTGTTTGCTAAAGGATTTGCCAATTGTCCTTTTAAAATTAGACAGAGTCTTTTGCAGTTTGTTTTTTGCCAGAATCTTATATTCATGGTTTTAATTTTTCCTGTAATTTGTATCAAATTTTTTTTTTTTCTTTTTCTTTTCAAATAATAAAACTTAATGATTGTAAATATCATTTAAAATTATAGTTCTTTTATTTTTTGAATCAGCCATTTCTATTTTTGGGGTTTTTAAAGAAAGTCAAATTTTACAAACGCCCACTATCACTTTTCATGAAGTTACTCCGAGATCTAAGAATCTCTGGCGCCCTTTTAATTTCATATTGTGCTGCAGTTAGCTAAATAATTTTGTCAATTTAATTCTTTAAACTGTATGCTTTGGACATCAAGTTCACAGCAGTATGTATAAGGCGTCACGAACCTCTTCGATCGATATATGGAAAAGCCTATACATTGGAAATATTCTTGAAAAAATTTCGCAGTATTACTAAAGTCGACGTGCTCTATTAAATAATTTTTAAATAATTGAAGCATCACCGTTGTACCGGAAAGGCTGTCCAACTTTGTTATTAAAACTATTATTAGATTTTTTAATTCCTCGTTCAATTCCAAAGTAAGTTTGTTAAAATAATTATGTTGTTATTTCCAACCATTGTTTGAAATATTTGCATTTTTGTTAAACTTTTCGACAGATGCACGAGTGGCATCTGAACTTTCTATAAACTGTAAAGGATAACTTGGAAAAGTTGAAAAATTTGTAGAATTTTGATGACCGTATTAGGGTAGCATTCGAAACCGAAATGAATTAAAAACTTTTCGAATTGAAAAAGTGCCAAAAACCTTTTTTAAATACAAACTACCTAATTCTTCTCTTTCATCACATCAAATTACCCTTACCAAAATACAGAAAAAAATGTCATAATTCATTTACCCCATCTAAAATGGTATTACTTTTTAAGATAATTTAGTTAAAATTAGTATGTATGGTGTAAGAATGTAGCTTATGTAGTTTTTTAAAATGTCATCCTGCTTTGGATATATATAAAATTAGTCAAATGCCCAGCTTTCCTAAGAAGTTTATGCATTCTAAATACGCGCTGGATTTGAATCACTCCCAGTAAAAGAGAATTGTACTAACTCGATCGAAAGTATTTTTACATTCTGGTTATTATACTTAAGTTAAATTATCTATATAAAGAAGAGAAAAAGAAAACAAATAAAAAGTCTGATTCGTCACAAATATTCAAAAGTCACGTAACTTATATGTCAAACTTTTTTTGTTGCAAAAAACCTCTGCAGTAAAAGCGTAAGGCTTAATGGAACAGGGTGTTCCATACGTATTTTGAAAGACCTTTGTTTTATGCTGCAACTATTACATTTACACCTACCCTCTAGCTTTCTTTTTACAGGAGTTATATGGAGAAAATTGAAAATCCGCCAATTTTCGATGGCGTGTTTCATCCATTCAAAGTGAATGTCGTCATGAAAAAAAAAAATGCGTATTGTACACCTATACATGCTCTATATATTCCCAAGATTTCAATTTTTTTTTTTTTTTGAATTTCCGGGTTCAGGATTTTCCCTTGTCAGAGAGACCAAGCAGGACTTTTTCCTAAATATTAAATTCCAGTTCCATTTTTTTTTTTACCTATTGTCCCCTCCAACCGCGGAAGCACTGTATATAATGTGAATAGTTCTTCTGTACAGAGTGTCCCATCAAAGACTGGGTCTTTGATTGTAGCTGTACAGCTTTTGATTTTAAGAAAAAAGTGTTTTATACAAAAGTTATTTAAGTCTATTTAAAATAACGGAGTAAGTATGCGTTTTCCTACTTTTGGAACAGCCTGTATAGTCAAAAATATATTTAGGTTATGTAGCATTGAATTCTGTAAAAACTTTTATACAAGATCTTTTTTCCTAAAATCAAAAATAGAGCTGTGATCAAAGACCCAGTCGGGACACCCTGTATATAAGCAATGGATAAAGTATATGTGTCACTATTTTTCTTGCTTGAATATGTGTATACTTATTCAAATTAAATTTTGCCGCAATCAACGGCCTTCAAAGCATCTTGAGGCTAGTTCTCCCCCTTCAAATTTCGCGCGCTTTGAATCCGGTGCTTTCATCAACCAATCAAATGGGCGTGGCCAAGACGAAAAGTGGGCGCGGTGGGGATAAAATGTGAACTGAGAGCCCTGTGTAAACCTTACGGGGTTTTGTTTCGGAACTATCAAATATTAAATAAACTCATGCCAAAGTGCCTTCGTTGCACGCCCTCTAGGAACATTCCTTTCTTCGCGTTCGGTTCTTTAAGCGAAAAATATTAACAAATCTGTATATGTAAGTTACGGCCGCCCTGAGATATCTTATATATGGTATTTTGTTAGGACTTAATTTAGTAGTTAATGTTAAATGAGGAGAGATATTATTTTATTAGTGTTAAAGGTATGGAAGTGACGCAAGGGTAATTCCACGAAAAGGAATCTCTTACTATTCCTCAGTACTAACCTTATAGCTAGAGGAAGACTGGACGATTTCGCGACTTTGTTCTCTTGAGGCGCGTCGTTAGATCGTCCTACGCCTCAAATTTGACATCTGCGCTGTGATTTCGCAAAGCGGACCGTGTTGTTTTGTCTGCGGTTCCGATGTTGTTGTCGTGTCGGTATCGTCGGAATCTGCGGCGTTGCTATTGTTGGTGCGGTATTTTCTAATACAGACAGGTATCCGACTGTCGAAATCGCGCTGCCAGGCGACCGAACTGCCGATATTCAAACTGTACCTTTTCTGAAGAATCCTACTGTTATTATATTATTATTATTACTTGATAAGTAACCGATGGGCGTTGCGGCCGGTGTCGTAGCGTTTAGTATGCTGGAATGAACGTTTTTTGACCCTTGATCGACGTGTGACCGTTGGTGCTTATGACGGAATCGGACATTGTCGGATGTCGGCGCCGTGGCAGTTTTACGCGATACGTCTCCTTATTGATTCGTTCTGATGTCGTTTGGCTTTGTCGACGACGAGGGTATCGGTGCGAGTAGTGTCGTCGGAGAAGTCGTCATTTAGAAGGTGAGTAGGAGGTGCCGGACGTAGGATGGTGTCGCCTTTGTCGTTCGTGCCTTCGAGAGCTCCGTTCTCGTGGTCGCCCGTAATGCTTAACTTGTCGGCCGGTAAATTCACGGCCTGCGTCGGTGTAAAGTGTTGCTCTAAAAAGTTCATGTCGCTGAAAGCGTCCAATAATGTTTAAATAAGGCACGACACGGGCTAAAAGTGATATACGGGGTGGACCGAATTGGATGTACACAACGGTAGGACCTCAAGTTACGAATATAATGCGTTCTATAAAAATGGTTCGTAAGTTTAATTCGTAATGTCTCTTGTAGTTATTACGTAAGATTACCTGAGGTACAGCCCTGAAGGCCGACACTCATACGCGGAATTAAGCGAAGATTACGTGAGGTACAGCCCTAAAGCCGACACTCATAACGTAATATAGGAATTTAGCGGAGAATTGCGTGAGATGACAAGCCTAAAGTCAAACACTCGTGTGTCATTGTAGTTAATTACGTGAGATTACCTGAGATACAGCCCTGAAACCGACACCCATACACGGAATTAAAGTGGAGATTACGTGAGGTACAGCCCTAAAGTTTAACACGCGTAACGTAATACACGGAATTAAAGGGAGATTACGTGATGTACAACTCTGAAGTCGACACTCGTAACGTAATACACGGAATTAAGCGGAGATTACGTGAGGTAGAGCCCTGAAGCCGACACTCGTTGCATTGTAATTATTACGTGAGATTACCTGAGATACAGCCCTGAAATCGTCACTCATACACGGAATTAAATGGAGATTACGTGAGGTACAGCCCTAAAGCCGAACACGCGCAACGTAGTACACGGAATTAAGCGGAGATTACGTTATGTACAACTCTGAAGTCGACACTCGTAACGTAATACACGGAATTAAGCGGAGATTACGTGAGGTAGAGCCCTAGGCCGACACTCATAACGTAATACGCGGAGATTACGTGAGGTACACCCTGAAGCCGACACTCGTAGCATGACGTAAATTATTACGTGAGATTACCTGAGATACAGCCCTGAAGCCGACACTCGAATGTAATAGACGGAAATTAAGCGGAGATTACGTGAGGTACAACCCTAAAGCCGGCACTCATAACGTAATACACTGAATTAAGCGGAGATTACGTGAGCAGAGTCCTGAGGCCGACACTCGTAACGTAATACACGGAATTACGCGGAGATTACGTAAGGTACACCCCTAAAGCCGACACTCGTAGCATTGTAATTATTACGTGAGATTACCTGAGATACAGCCCTGAAGCCGTCACTCATATACGAAATTAAGCGGAGATTACGTGAGGTACAGCCCTAAAGCCGACACTCATAACGTAATATACGGAATTAAGCGGAGATTGCGTGAGATACAGCCCTAAAGTCAAACACTCGTAACGTAATGCACGGAATTAAGGAGAGATTACGTGAGGTACACCCCTAAAGCCGACACTCGTAGCGTAATACATGGAATTAAGCGCGGAGATTACGTGAGGTAGAACCCTGAGGCCGACACTCATAACGTAATACACGGAATTACGCAGAGATTACGAGAGGTACACCCCTAAAGCCGACACTCGTAGCGTAATACACGGAATTAAGCGCACATTACGTGAGGTAAAGCCTTGAGGCCGACACTCATAACGTAATACAACACAACAATGTTCGGGAAGAAGTTGTGTTTGTATGTAAAACTGGCAACATTGTATATGTGTATACAGGGTGTATCAAATAAAAAAGTAAATTTTGCTTGGGTGTTAACTACACGACATATGAAGCACAAACCCGCCGAAACCGGATTTCATCATTAAAGAATAACAAAAAGTTAAATTTAGAGCCAAAAATTCTTTAGTCCGGGCCTGATGCAAGGAAACGTCATGTAAAGTACCCGCTAAACGTGGCATTATGTATAAATACATTGCACTAATTTAGTATTATTCTTAATGGTATGCCGTAAGTTCATTTAACGTCATTCTGAATAAATAAAGGCCAATCGGCCAGTGTGCCCTTGTAAAAATAGCAAAACTGAGACATTTTAAATTTCTTCTTTTTTATAAAATAAACATTCCTTATTTGTTAAGAGCATTCTACGTAAGTCTACATAGTATTATTTTTAATATCCTGATAAGACGTACGAGTTTCACCGGATATGCGACTTCAGTAGTTACAAAAAACGTAAATATTTTTCTTTTGCTTTGTCAAATCGAGAGTTAGTTGTTAATAAACGGTACCACATGAATCTGAGTTATTTCTTTTGGATATATTTAATCAAATAACACAAAATGAATTGAATCGAATTACACAGAAATAAATGTAGATACAGAAAATTTGCAAACACGCCTTTTTACTATGATGTCGCGCGAAAATGAATCTATATATTCCCGCGCTTTTGCCGATGCATCAAGCTTCGATTTTCTTTATATGAAATCATAATGGTCTTGAAAAGGATCGTTTTTTCGAGACGGGAAGAATTTAAATAAAATGTTCGAAGTGGCTTACACTCCAAGCGGCGATCCACACAAAACTAACAGCGGTAATAGCTGAATGATAGTGGTGTGTGGGGGTATACTCGGGACAGCATTTAGGTTGGGCACAGGTGCGGCTCTAGCCCACGGCATTTACAAAATATTTTTTTTCTCGTTAATGCTTACGGATAGACCCCCTGTGCATTAAGACTTTTTGATTGTGTATGATTACAGCTGCTACATATTGTTATATTTACCTTTATATCTGATACATCCTGTATACGCTGACGAGAATTAGTTGATACAATGTTGCCAGCTCTACACACAAACACAACTTCTTCAGAACATTGTCGTGTTTCACACTCATGTTTGTGATTCACCCCGTTTTATTGTAAATCAAGAGCAAAGGAGACTCATATAGTACATTAGACGTCCGTAGGTTAGCCGAAGCAGAAAAGAAGTACAGAAAGATCACAACTATGGGCACGATTAAGACCAAAACAGCTAGGAGACCCTCAAATAAAGCAGAAAACGAATGTGACTCAATACCTACAGCGAATAACACAACGATAACAAAAGTAAATTAACTGAATCGAAGAGTATAGTAAGAAATCAGGTAATTATAGATCGGGCGAAACATTCCAAAAGAATCGTACAAGAATAAAAATAGAAACGAAGTGAGTACCAAACGCGAAAGGAAACTAGGAAATAAGTAGATGTCTAGTGAGATACAAAATCGCTTGCAGAAAACTCCGCGAAAAAGATCGTAACACCAATGAACTGAGATGAATAACACAGTGATACAAAATCGAACTTTCCGAATGGGAATGGGATGAGACCAATTGCAAATGAAAGTTGACATTATCCATAGCAAAACCTTGAAGGGTTTTTTTTTAGTTCAGTGCGAGATTTATTTTAACACGCATTTGAGTTGTTGATTTTGGAACGCTGTCTAACAAGGAAAGATTATTGAAAATTTGATAAAATAATGCTTTTTATTTTTATTTATGCTGGAAAGTTGTGGTATCTTACTGTTTTTGGGGTCGAGGAATTCATTTTCGATATTTATTTTTACCTAAAACCATGGTTAAAGCTACTTGGTGAAAACGTTCACCTCGCTCATCAGATTCATATCTTTATGGTCTTGTTTTGAATTTGTGCGTTACTTAGTTTTATTGCTTTATTGGCTTGTTTTTTGTAGACATTCTTTAAGGGCTCAAATATTATGTCTAAAGCAGTGAAGCAGTAAATACACCGTTTTTTTATTGAAAATTTACAAGAAATAGCACCATTTGTATGACAGCGCCATCTAGCGTCAGTTTTAGGTAAAAATAAATATCGAAAATGAATTCCTCGACCCCAAAAACAGTAAGATGCCACAAATTTCCAGGATAATAAAAATAAAAAAGCATTATTTTATCAAATTTTCAATGATCTTTCCTTGTTAGACAGCGTTCCAAAATCAACAACTTCAAATGCGTGTAAAAAAAATCTCGCACTGAACTAAAAAAAAAACCCTTCAAGGTTTTGTTGTGGATAATGTCAACTTTCTCATTTTGGTTGTTGCACTGTGTAATTATTTATGAAATAGCTCACCGCTAATAAATAGTTATTTGCGTGAATCAAAGATCGTGTCACGATACGCATTGATTTAAATATTTTCATCGCAGTATCTAGATAAAAAAAAAAAAAAAAAACTATCAAACATTACTTACACGCCCGTCGACACCGCTGACGGTGAAGGCGTGCCCGCCGGAGTCCCCGTCTTGCTCTGGTTGGCAGATCGAGGGGGCGCGCGCGGCATCGGCCGGCCCGACGTGACGACGCTCGGCGCGGTTCCCTTCCCTTTGGCGGGCTGATGAGCCGTGATCGTGGCTATCTGCTTCTCGGGCGCCGGTCCGTTCAACAGCGCCTCGTGCTCTTGTTTGGCCAGGTCCCGCGTCTGGTACTCCTTGTCGCCGATCAGCGACACCGCTTGTACCTCTCGCAGCGTCGCCTTGAAATGCTGTATGACGTACTTCTCCTTCTCCTTCGTCTCCAGTTTCGTTATGGCGTCTTGCAGTAGGACTTTGTATTTGGAGTCGACCGGCGGCAATAGAGTCAGCAGCTTCAGATGCGGTAGGATGCCGATGAAGGAGTACCTGACGTTCGATACCGGATCCTCTATGATAATATTTTAATTTTAAATTAGAACCGTTTAGTAAAAAAAAATTAGAAAATAAATAAACCTCCGAATGTCAAAGAAATTAACATACTAAAAGGCTTAAGGCTGGGTTTTTCACTCTTATCCCAGATAACAATTTAAGGTTTATACAAGCCTTTTTAAAGGTTGTTCCGACAAGGGAAAAAGTTTGTCAGCAAGCTTATTATGGCAGGGGTGCAAGCTTGCTGCAAGGTTATGACAAGCTTGCTAGTTGACACAGGACAAGGTTTTTCCAAAGCAAGGTTACAGGTAAGGCTTGTCTGTAAAAGCATATGACAAGGTTACAATAGCAAGGTTCTCATAAGCTTGTCTGTAAAAGCATACGACAAGGTTGGAATGACAATGTTGAGCCAAGCTTTAGAGAAAGCCTGTACAAACCTTGATAAAAATTTGTAACAATCATAACAAAATAGGAATTGGGTATTAATTTCTTCTTTTTCTTGGTTTCTAGGTCATAAAAATATGGAAATGTACATAACAACGATGTTTCGCTTTAATTTCAAGATACATGTAAAATATAAATTATAAATGGTGTAAATTAAATATTTTTTTTATTTAAAAACAAAACATTGTTTACTACGGATTTTGAAAATATCGTTATGTTTTATTTAAAGACAGCATTTCAAAATAGTATGTTTTGATTATTTGTTGTTAATAGAATATGAAAAATTGAATTTTTTAATTAAATAGATCTTTAAAAATATTGTATTTAGCTCTAAAATTAAGTTATATAGTTTTGTGAAATATTGTATATTGTAATATGTCTGTTTTATCATTAACTGCTCTCAAAATCTTCGTAGATAACCTAGAAACAGAGAGTACTATCTTTTCATTTGTTCAAAAAATATATAGGCATTTTAAACTCAAGGAGACATCCTCTTTTTGATACGTATAAATCACAATTAGGCATATTTCGAAACTGCAGCCTCCACTAAAACTTAACACTAATAATTACTATAACCTCTGCTATAACTTTCCACGAATAAATATCTTATAATCACTGATGTACATAAAAAAAATAAAAAAACAAACTCAAAAAAGTATAAACAATAAAACAAATAGCATATACAATAAGAACGCCCGAAAAAAATGAACTTAGCAAGGAGAACAAAACTGAATTATGCTGTATATTCCTGTATAATTCAGATTTTCAGAATGTGTCAGCACTTGGTGTGACTTGCTCATCGCCTGCTACGATGATGGCCGTATGGATAAATCCTATGTTAAAATGAGACGGAAACATATTTACATGATATTTACGCATGGTTAGGCAACCAAAAATACTAGCTCTGCACGGATTTACATATATATTATGAAAATAATGGGGTTGAATATAAAACAAAACAAGAAATTGTGTTTTATAAGTATTTGGCCGAATAAATTCAAATAAAACAAATATATAAATATTATATACAAAGAAATTTTAATTCTTGTATTGTTAAATCTATTGGATCATAAGAAGTTGTTGAAAATACAAACAGGAAATCTGCAAACGGTAATAATTACTATTATATTTAAATAGTAATAAACAAAATGGCTATCTGTGACTAACCAGCATCTCGAAAATAATATTACGAATATTACTGCTGAAACATTTTTTTTTAATATTTAATTTTCATGTAATTCTTCTCATGCAGCGTCATCTATTATTGAATAGAAAGCTGTCTGTACCTAACTTCACTTGTAACGAGATTTTTTTATGTGACAACCCAGCCTTAAACGTAGCCAAACTACACACTTGCCCCGGTTACACACTTACCTGACTTTACCTTACATATATACTACAAAAATTCTCCTATTTTCTTAATTGTACACGCTCACCTGATAAAGTGAGTAGCGGTTGGAAAAAGTACTCCTTGAAATATCTGCTACTGAAAATATCCAGCGCGTAGAAGCACATTTTCACGTAGATCTGTCGCGTGTAACAGGAATCCGAATAGCAGAACTGATTGATGAGGGCGTCCCTTAACCATTTCTGCTGATTATCTTTCTTATTTTCCCGTAAGAATATTAGGAGTGTTTTTACGGCCTGATACCTCACGGGTTTTACTCTCTGCGCATAAGACGACGACACAATCGTATCAGATTACTTGCGATAAAGTACGATATACCTATTAAAGAGCCTTCATTTTATCCCGAAATGTACCAAACACAAAGTTTGTACAATATTTTCTGTACCAGTAATAAATACGTTCTTAGGAGACTTTGCCTAAAAGATCGTCGAGTGAAATATAATGGATATTCTATAAGCATAAGCGAACATATTTCTTACAAAGAATGAGAAATTTTATTTTCTTTGTTCGTTTACCTAAGCAAATGACTTGTTTTTACACTATTATTATGTATTTTTCGGGAATATTTCCCTTATTATATTTATTATTTCATTTTCATAAAGTTTACTCTAAAAAAGATATGAATGGTAGTTCATTTTGATTTGAAATATTATAATTAATTTGCGATGTCATTCTAGACTAATACTATTTACACTGTATTACTATAACTAATAAATATTAAATATTCTCGAACCCAATTTTTATTGTGGGGAAGTGTCTAAATCGAAGTCCGTATGCGACGGCCCTCTACATATGTTCCTACTTTTAATAGTCGATCTTCGACGGCTGTCTGACTCTGACGCTTGCCTACTGTGATATTAATTACATATTCACATGAGTTTTTACTTTTCTTGTTGTATTATTGCAACATAGTTTCTTCAATATTGTAGTTATCGTTGAAGCTTGAAAAAGACATTAAATAATGTTGAAACGTCGCTAAACTAAGAAAATTGCGTTTCGTTTAGCCATAATCCTAACTTTCTAATAACAATTTTGTTGCACAATGGAATATATTGGCTAACTATTAAACTCAAGAAATAACAGATTATGTTACTACCAACATGATATTTTAATAAAATATCATCAAAAATAATATAACAAAAAAAAAAAACATGATATTTTGAATAAATAAAATCATGGCTTGCTAGAAGGTAAATTTAATTGATCATATTTTGAATAGAAGTCTTGAGGTACCGGCGTTGATTGGATTTATTAAGATTTAATACCTTTTTTTTTTTGATAATCGTTTGAATTTAACGTGCCGCTAGATATAACAAGCTTACCATCATTTTCAAATGTATTGTTGTGCAAAATTACATTGTTTCGATATTAATAGTACGCAAATTATTTCTAATCAATGATAAAAGACTTAGGCAAGTTTTTGTTTTATTATTTTTAAATAGTTAGACTCTTTATTCCTGCTTGTTTTATCTTGTTTTTTTTTTTTTTTTTAATAAAATACCAGAAATAAAGAAAATGTCATTATTACCTATTTAAATAAGTAATACAATTATATATTTTATCTTATTGTTACAGTGCTTAAAACGTATTCAAAATATAATTTATTTCAGCAATTCTCACTTTTCAATGAAAGCCTGAACGGAGATATTTGAGTGCTGCATAAATATAAATAAACAGCTACATCTAAGGCGCCGCCAATGCGTGGAATATTGCGAAAACACAGCTGCGTGTCGAACAAACAAGTTATGTATATATGCGTCATCGCTGTGCATTGAAATATTCCACGTGATTCACGGGCGCATGTATAGTTTTTATACATGGGTGTGTTTTTCTTACTCGGTCAAAACAACTAGAGGATTTTTACGGGCAATCGGGTAACTTTCTATCGACACCAGTATGTGCGTGTGTTCGCTCGGAACGCAGACCTCCTTGCTGTGCATGTGGTATATTTGATTACATTTCATTTACTAAATAAATAAATACTTTGCTTCTATTAACGTCAAATTATATGAATGCTGAATGTCAAACTATTTTTCATTCAGCTTATGAATATACCGGACGCTACAAAGCAAGTAAATGAGATTATGTTAGCGAGAAAGTTCGGTGGGGTGTCTTCCAACCACAATGGCCGACGCGTCGTTCGCATATAAATACAAAGAATGTTGTATAAATAAAACTATGTCGTTGATAAATAATAAAAATAGAATTGGCCCTAAAACTGACCCCTGCGGAACACTGATTGTGACAGGCAAACACGAAGAAAAAACCATTTGCTGTTTAGGTTCTAAAGGATATATTAACAAATTGAGTCCTATCTGTGAGTTAAAAGAGAAACCATTGGGGCTATCTATCTATCTACATTTGGTTTGTCCTAACCCGACTCCGTAGTTTAGTTTTGTTACGTCCCCATATTTAGATTTAAGTTCCTTCAGTTGTAAGAAGTTAATAGTGAAGACATCTTTCCCTTTTTCGATTCTTTCTTTATTCTGTCAGACACCCTCTTCATTTTTGTAATTTACGACCATAGACCATGTAGAGTTCCTTTGTACACCACACGCAATTAAGTAGTTCTGCTCCGACATTTCAAGCGACAATACATTTGTAAATATCTTACTATGTAAATATATGAAATTACAAAAAAAAGGGTTTTGTGTGTTTTGTTATTTAAACACATCAATGTAAAAGTGGCAAATCCAGCACCAACGCATTCATAAAATTCTACAATATGACTGCTGAATGTCAAGCTATTTTTCATTCAGCTTATGAATATACTGGACGCTACAAAGCAAGTAAATGGGATTATGTTAGCGAGGGGTGCCTTCCAAGCACAATGGCCGACGCGTCGTCCGCAAATAAATACA